>CDMY01000209.1:30480-122659 GCA_001179505.1 Vitrella brassicaformis
GCAGGTGGGGGGGGGGGGTCAATCGTTTACCCTTTGGGTGGGGATGCAGGAACTTGGTCGACATGGCGTCCTCTTTGTCGATCGCTGCCTTCATCGCCATCCACTTCACTGGCTGGTCAAGGGAGGCAGAGGTCGGCTCAGGGATCGTCATAGCACTGCTGTTTGCGCTGCGCCTCCTGCAAACCGCCAGCCTGCATCCAACCGTGGGACCGCTCATACTGTAAGTGAGAGAGACACAGAGCCACACAGAGAGAGGTGTCTGATGCTGTGTGTGATGGGAATGTGTGTTAGGGCAGTTGTGAGGATGTTTTCGGACATCAGCATGTTTCTGTGTCTGTACGTCTATATCCTGCTCGTCTTCGCCGGCGTCTTCACCCTCCTCTCGTCCGACGAAGACCACCAGTACTTCGGCTCATTCGCCAAAGCCACACTCACACTGTACTCGATGACACCGACACAGAGAGAGAGCGCAGGCCAGTCGTCATGTGCTGTTGGTTGGTTGGCTGCATTACTTTCTACTGTGGTCTTGGCGAGCTCAGTGAGGCGCTGAACAACGCCATCGAGAGCCACGACACGCTGGGGACCGTCCTGCTGTTCACATACGTCATCCTCTCGTCAATCATACTCGTACGGGAGGCTCAGTACCACTCGTCCACTGAAACTAGCCACACACGAGGAATCCCTCTGTGGTCTCTCTCTGTCTGCATCGATAGCTCAACCTGCTCATCGCTATCATGGTGAGACAGACATAAAAGGGGCACCATACAGCGGTTCACTGTCTTCTGTGTGCATGTCTTCTGTCTGGTATCTGTCAGGCGTCGACGTATGCGGTGATTGAGAAGACACAGACCGCCCAATACCAGTCAGTAGACAGCCGAAAAAGACAGACGAATGACAGCGGCTCATTTGTAACGGCTCTCTCTCTGGTCGTGAATGACTGAGTGCAGGTTGCTGCGGATTCGCGTGTTGAATGAGTACCTCACAATGCCTCACCACGAGCGGCTGCCGCCTCCATTCAACCTCATCGCTCGGTGCGACAAGGTATATGAGCTGCATACATCCCCCACATGTGAGCATGATCTGTGTCTATGCAGCTGTGGTCGTGTCGGAGCCCCTGCGGCATCTCGCATTCCTCATCAGCGGACGTCAGTCGGCACTCTGCCGCATTGCCTTCTGGTCGATGAAGGTCATGTACTTGACCATCGACGCCCTCCTATGTACCGTCGCCTTCACACCAATAGCCATCTGCCGAATGGTAGAGGATGTCCAACAAGAGATACGGAGGGGAAAGTATTGGGCGGTACTTTGCATACCCTCTTTCATCCTCCTGGTGCCCCTACTTCTCCTGTGCGAGTACGTCAGCGGAGAGGTGAGACTTAAATCAGAATCACCATGACCCATCCACCAATGACATTTTGCTCTGTTCTCTCCTTTGGAATCTGTGTGTGGTCTCAAAGGAATCTTCCGAGGACACTGAGGAGAAGAAAGCTGAACAGAGGCGCCAAGCACATTACTGGATGAGGAACAGCATCGAAAATTGGATGGAGGCGGCGGACCATCACAACTCAAACTTCCCCGACGTCATGGCAGGTGAGACAGAAATTTCTTACGTATACATCCTGCCAACAGGAAAGACATACAACAGCTCTGTATGTATTCTGGCTTTCTGGACTGAATCTGCAGCCCTCAAGCAGAGTCAGTCTTCTCAATCCGAGATGCTGTCAGGTGAAAATGCTCGCCTACCTTAAACTATCATCTTAAAAATGATCCACGTCTGCGTTTGCGTTATGTCTCAGTCTTGCGGGAGATGCGGAAACAGCAAAAGCGAATGGGTGAGCGACAGACTGGGATGGAGATACGGCAGATGGAGATGGAGAAGCGAGAGATGGAGATGGACGCGCGGTTGAAGAAGATTGAGAACAACGTGGGACAGCAGTGAGGCTTTACAGAACAGCTCTGGATTTGCCTTCCAACTGCAGCCAAGGCGAGCTCTGGCTGCGGGGCTGGTCGCTATAGTATAGCTGTATGCCTGGATGCCCAGCAGCTTTTATGGAAGGCTCTAGCAGGGTTGCCTTTTCTATTTCAGTGTCACATTGAGGAGAGAGGGCAGCAGGAGCAGCGCATGGTTTGCTTTAAGTCGGGGGGATGTGATGGCCTCATGAGTGCTGGAGGGGGTCAAGCGAGGAAGACTGAGACACGACGACTAGCCACTGCTGAAACGATTGCGCTGCTTGGATTGTTTATCATACCAATCAATAGTTCACACTTCAACTCGCCCACCAAGCACAACACACGGCCCAGGCATCACACACACAGCACGCCCAAGCGCACGTCATCCAAACAATCGAAAGCCTCCGTCTCTCTGCGTCTCTTCAAACAGCACAAAATGATACTTGCTGCCAGAACCACCGGTACTCGACACCGGTCCTCTGTTGATGCTGCCCACACGCCTGAAAGCATCGATGCCGCTCCTGAAGCCCCTCTTCGCTGTCGGGTCTTGGTCGTCGGACAGCACCGCGGGCACCGCTTCGCACGACAGACCGATGTCTTGGCAGGAAGGCACTGCACTGCCGAACTGCCGGGTCTTCAGCCGGGCGTCGCACGACACCTGGCCACTCACAGGATTGGCAGTGACGCCAAAGGTGCACGAGGCCGAGGGATTGGACGAGAAGAGCTTGTCCAGCACGGCAGAGAAGCTGTCAGCCTCGCTGGTTGCAGCCACCTCCCTGAAGGCCTCGAAGGTGTAGCACTTCCACATGAAGGGCATGGCCATGACGACACCGGACCGAAACTGCACCGGCTTCATCGCGATGCTGAACTTCCACCTCCCCCTGCCGCCCTGTTTGCTGAACTTGCGCCCGTCCACCACAGACACGGGGGCGAAGGACGGCAGCCGATAGCTCAAGTCGCACTCCGCATAGCTGTCTGGCTTCTTGACGATGATGTTCAGATCGCCGGCCTTCTCGGACGACTCCGAACGAGAGGAGCCCCCTCCAGCAGACTGCCGTGGCGAGAGCGTTGCTGTACTGTTGGGTGCTGAAGAGCCCACAGAGGAGCCGAAGATGCCTTGCCTCGTCGGGAAGGGCAGCTGCAGCGGCTGGGAGGCTGATGGCGTTGATTTCACCTGAGAGGCCGTCGTCGCAGCGGATGCATCTTTGAAGCTGCT
This sequence comes from Vitrella brassicaformis, assembly GCA_001179505.1. Classification (NCBI taxonomy): domain Eukaryota; family Vitrellaceae; genus Vitrella; species Vitrella brassicaformis. Next base: position 33,647 of record CDMY01000209.1, read on the forward strand.
GGGGAAGCGAAAACACATGGGGCGTCGGCTGCTAGTGCTGAGCCACGACCAGATCTTTGCACATTCGGCGACCGATAGGATAAAGGACGTCACCAATGCGTGCAGCAGGACCATTGCAAGCCGCCAGCTGCGCCTGGGCATCGTTCTTGTCCGCCTTGCTGCAGATCCCTCATCTTGTCCATAATGCAACCACATCCTTGAACGCCTCTCTCAATCGGTGCGTCCGCTCCCTTCCTCTGCGCCTCTTGACGTGCAGTTTGGGGAAAAGGGCTCGGAAAAATTGCGAGCTAAGATGGGCGCCGCTCCCGATCGAACAGCGATGCAAAAGCGCCAATACAACAGGTTTTGTGCAGCTGCAGTGTGACTGGAAGGCAATGCGACGGAGGCATTCATTGATCTGAAGATCTCCATCGTTAAGCATTGACATCTGATGGGGAGTTCCGGCGGCCTCCGCAGCGCATCTGGCACGCTCTGTGGACCGCCCTACGCCCTTGTCTTCACGCTGCTGATGAATGCCCTTTTATGGCTCGTGGGAAGCGGCGGCGCATCGCGCATCGAAGGTGCAGATCTTCCTTCCATTGTCAACGACAGAGGAGGGACTCAGCAGGGCAGCAGGCCGGCTGTCAGGTCGTCCAGACCACGAACACGGCTGCCGTGCTTGTTACCAGATCGGACCACACATTGCCACGCTGCTGGGGGTGATGATGATGAGTGTTCATGTGGCCCGTCAGAGAGGAGCTGTGGTGGCGGTTTGGGGTCAGGGAGGGGATGGACGAGGCGGAGAGGCAGCTCGTGTCTGTGTCTTTCAAACAGGCGGGGAGTGCCATCATCCAATGCGGGAAAAGGTACGATGGGCAGGATTCACGTTCACACTCATGGCCTCTTTCTCTTTGCTGCTTCTGCTTCAGAAGCGCCCTGCCATCGGTTGAGCCAGAGCTCAGCAAGATCTGGTCCTCTCGCGTTCGCTTTCCTTCCCCGCACCGGTGGCCCTACTCGCCTGCAGAAAGCCGTGAGGCAGCAGAAGTGGCGACGCGCACAGAGGAGGTGGCAAGGCCCACCTGGTGGCTATTCCCGAGTGCATGTGGGTCAGTCGAGTGTGATGGGCATCCCAAAGTTGTTTCGGTGGCTGATCGATCTGTACCCGAGTGTGCGGCAGCGGATCGGTGACACCCTGGGCGACACGACGGTGGACACCTTTTATCTGGACATGAATGGCATCATACACATGTGCACACACGCCAATGTGGACGCAGACTTCGTCGAACATGACGAAGAGGTGACAAGGAAAGCACACTCACACACACCCACATGGCATGGTGTCGTGCATACCTCTGTGTGTGTGTGTGTGTGTGTGTGTGTGTGTGCAGGAGATGTTCCACCGGATCTTTGCCTACATCGACCGTCTGTACAAGATCATCAGGCCCCGGCGGCTCCTCTACATGGCTGTCGACGGCGTTGCGCCGCGGGCCAAGATGAACCAGCAGAGGAACAGGCGATTCCGATCGGCCAAGGAGGGCGAGCTGCTGCTCGAGCAGATGAAGAGCTCCACCAACGTGCGTGCGACAGCACGAGAGAGAGACAGAGACACTCAGGTGTGGACTGGCTGTGCCCTTTGTATGGATGTGTGTGTGTGCAGCCTGACCACAGCCGGTGGGTGGATGGGGATCGGAAGCGGTTCGACTCCAACTGCATCACGCCCGGCACCGACTTCATGTACAAACTCGGACTGGCACTCAGGTGGGTCAGTGGGTGGACGGGCAGATATGCAAGTCACTGATCGGTCATCGTGAGCATTCACATGTGTATCGCCTATCGCAGGAAATGGGTGGCTTACAAGATCCAGACCGACCCTGTGTGGGCTGACGGGGCCAAGGTCATCCTGTCGGGCCCTGACGTGCCGGGCGAGGGCGAGCACAAAATCATGGACTACATCAGAGAGGTACATATCCACAGCACAGCCACAAATCCACCCACCCACAGACCCAAAGAGACACGTTGCTGTGTCTGGTGGTGGTGCAGGCGAGTGCGACAGATCCGACGTGGAAGGGGACGGCTGACAACCCCGCCCCCCTGCAGCACTGCATGTACGGGCTCGACGCCGACCTCATCATGCTCTCGCTCGTGTCACACCAGCCCAACTTCATCCTGCTGCGCGAGAAGATGGCTGTCATACACCCCAGGAAGACTCGAAGGGACCCAGGCACAGGTGAGTGAATGTGGCTGCAGACAGAGGACAGGACAAGGACAGAGGTGTTTGTGTCGTGCAGGTCGTGTTCGTAAGCGTGACCCGATGACGTTCTCGCGGGAGGATTTTGAGATCCTCGATGTGTCAATCCTTAGAGAGGTGCGGCACGATGAGACACACAGGCACGTCGGTCCCTCTTGCTGCATTCCCCTCTCTCTGTGTGTGTCTGTTTCTGTGCAGGTGCTGTACATGCAGTTCCGTGGCATCGCCAAGCACCCAGATCTCACCTTCGAGTGGGACCTCGAGCGGCTGATCGACGACTTCATCTTCCTCTGCTTCCTCATCGGCAACGACTTCCTCCCCCACATTCCCCACCTCGACATAGCGGAGGGCTCCATCAACGACATACTGGCTCTCTACATCAAGCTCCTCCCCAAGCTGGGCGGCTACCTCACCGACAAGGCCAAGCTGCACCCGCAGCGGCTTGAGGTGTTCCTGCGAGCCATCAGCCACAGCGAGGCGCTCTACTTCAGACGGAGGGCCAAACTCGATGACGAGCCGGCATTTGCCGATGCTGAGAAATACAAGGACCACTACTACTGGTGGGTGGGGCGATGGAGGCAAAGAGGACAGCAGACGGGGGGCGGTGGTGTGGCGTGCTTCACTGGAGTGTGTATGTGTGTTTGGTGTGTTTAGGATGAAGCTTGGGTTGCAGCCGCATGACGTGGAGGATAAGAGACGACTCAACCAGTGCTACCTCGAGGTAGACACAACACATTCACGCGCCTGAGACACACCGACACGGACTGCTCTGTGCCTTCTATGTGTCCATCTTTCCATCCATCAGGGGTTGCATTGGGTGTTGCACTACTACCACCATGGCTGCGGCAGCTGGGCCTGGTACTACCCCTACCACTACGCGCCCCTGGCATCCGACCTCAGACACCTCGAATCCCTCAAAGTCGAATTCGACCGGGTGAGTCAAAAAGACAGACAGCAAGGGGACAGGATACTGTCAGAGTGTGTGTGTGTGTTGCTGGTGGCTGTCTGTGTGCAGGGTCGTCCGTTCACGCCGTTGATGCAGCTGTTGAGTGTGATGCCGACGCAGTGCTCAGAGCTGCTCCCACAGCCTTACTCGTACGCACACAGCAACACAACGGCAAATCATGTCTCCGCAGCTGCGTACATGGCCATATCGGTGTGTGTGTGTGTGTGCAGTGCCCTGATGATCAACGAGTCCAGCCCCATCACGGGCTTCTACCCATCTGATTTTCAAGTCGACCCCAACGGCAAAAAGTGAGACAGCAAGAGACGCGACACACATCGATCCATCGACGGCCCTTTGTAACTCCCCCCAACTCGTGCAGGAATTCGTGGGAGTATGTGGTGCGCATTCCCTTCATTGACGAGGAGAAGCTCCTATCCGCCGTCGGGTCCATCAACCACAAGACACAACTCTCAAGACAAGAACGAATGAGGTCAGTCACAACGAGATTCCTGCCACCAATGCACCCTCTCCTTTGCTCTCTGGTCAGAAATCTGCGCGGCCGCGACCACGTGTTCATCCCGCCGGGCTACAGCGACCGCATCGCTTCCTACATCAAAGACGACGCCACCGGCAAGAAGCGACGACCCGGCCGCACCACGGCCTTCGAAATGGACGACGACTCACTCCCCTACGTCGACCTCAGCCTCACGCGCCCATTCGCGAGGTCGCGCACACGAGGCAGGGCCGGTGGTGTGCGGAGGAACCCCATCAAACGGGCCATCCCTCGAGTGCGTGACGGCGAGCTCAGGGCCATTGCCAAGCGGCTGCCGGAGGGCGAGAGGGCAGCAGACAGGGCGGCTGTGGATGTGAGGGTCAAGGGAGCTGAGAGGCTGCACTACTCGACAGGGGGGCGTAGGAAGGACGCCGTCAGCGGGAAGTTGAGAGAGGAGGCTGCGCGTCGGATCGACTCGACGCGCAAGGTGCTGGACTTGCGTGACAAGGGCAGCGGCTCAGAGCTGGCGATGATGGCCGTCAAGAGCGCTGTGCAGCGGAAGAAGCTCGACCTGGACCCTCGGCAGCTGGTGAGGCGGAAGAGGCAGCTGCAGCGGGTCTCAGAGAGCGGCCAGCAGGCAACAGACGGCGAGAAGAGCGCTGACGAGAAGATGGTGCATGGCTGAAGAGTGTGGTGTGATGTGATGTGGTCACGACCGTGACAGTGACTCTGAGCAATTGCATGCACACATACATTGACGGGAATACGACCTGCGTCGGGTGCGTTTTTCGGTTGTTGACTTAACAGCAGCACCGACGGATAAATGGATGGATCGATGGATCTACGGGCGCATTCGTGTATATCATGCAGGGAATTGTCAGTCAATGTGTCCGCACAGGCAGGCATGGCCAGCTCGATATGGAGAGGCTTGCGTACATGCGTCCATGTGCGAACACACACACGAACGAATCACACAACCCAAAATCCAAATCCCAGAAACCAAAGGACAAAACCTCAACGATCCCTCTGGCTGGTCCTCATCTCTACTGCTTCGCCTTCTTGTGTCTGTTGACGAGCTCTCTGTAGAGCGCCATGACGGCCACCATGATGCCCAACATCGTAAGGTCGATCGCGTCACACACACTGACACTGACGCTGACGCCGGGCAACGCCACCTGTGTTGAACAGAGAGGGGACGACTGGGGCACGGCAAAGGAGAGCAGACCGCCGACAGCTATCGGCCACCATGGCCACTGCAGTGCACCACACAAGTACACAGATGGAGTTGGTGAGCATTGAATTAATTGCTGTGGTGTGATATTGTGTGTGGGTGGTACCATGTAGTTTTTGTGTATGCCGAGTCTGTCGGCGATGACTTCACAGCACATGAGGGCGAACACCCACACCATCCGCAGAGGGCTGAACCCACAATACAACACCTGAATCCAGGAGGAACACACAGAGAGTCACTGTCCACCTTGTCCTGCTCGTGTGTGTGGGTGGATGGATGCGACTGACCATGGTTCCATATCCCACTAAAGGCAGCAGTAAATGCACGTGGCGAGCGCCGCCCAGAGCAAGCAACGCACGAAGCACCCTGTGCACAGCAAAAAGGAAACAAACACTCAACACGCCAGCAAACACGCACGCCATCTGTGTGCCTGTCCGCTCACCTGACGGCGCTCACGAGGCAGAAGAGGAGCATGAGTATGACAAAGAAGTACCCCATGGTCAGCGACGGCTGGCCTTCGCTGAGGGGCAGCATCTCGTGCGCCACGAGCCACGAGAGGAGAGGCCTGGGTGGGAGGGGCAGGCGGAGCTCCCATATGAAGGGGAGGAAGCCACGCACGAAGCATATCCCCGGCATGTACAGGAAATTGAACTCATCAACCTGGTTGAAGGACCACACACACAGGTGCACAGGAGATTGAGGTCTATGTGTGGCGTGTCTTTTCTGTGACATACTGTGTAGTAGTCGGTGCCTTCGACAACCGGCCCCAGCAAGATGCGGCCTAGCACATGGTGGCCCCAGTTACCTGAACCAGCACAGCACCACACACACAGAGACTTCCACCAGACAGACGTATTCTTCGCCCTCGCCATCTCACTCACCCAGGAAGATGGGCACTTGTGCGGCGAAGAGGACGAGGAAGCTCTGCCACCTCTGTGGCTGCGAGAAGGCCAGAGTGTGGCGCCACACGAACGTTGACAAGGCCACCACCACACTGTCGACGGCGTGGTCCAGGAACTCCCCACCGCGCGACGACTTGCCTGACCTTCGCGCCTGCTTACCTGCACAATCCACGCACACACGCACCCACGGTCGAATGCGCATCGCTCTCCCAGCGATTCGTGTGTGTGTTTGCTGACCATCCATATTATCAAACACACTGTAGGTCATCCAGAGCAGCCCCATCAGCCCGTACAGCCACCTCTCCGGCCCGCAACACGTCAGCAGAGCACTCAGCGCGGCGCAGAGCAGCCCCAGCCAGCTGATGGTGTCGGGGTGCACCCACAGCGGCACGAACGTCTCGCATATGTGTGTGCAGAGTGGCGAGAGGAATGCATTGTAGAAGGGCGACGTGGCCGGCGGGGTGTACTGGTAGGGAGAGGGGGAGGGGGAGGGAGAGGGAGAAGGGGATTGTGATGTGGGATGTGGCTGAGGGGAACATGATTTGGATGACGTCGATGAGCTGGATGCACCTGCAGGAGAAAGAACACACGTGATGATCTCGGATGGATGGATGGATGGTAACTCTTACCTAATGGATCAGCTGCCATACTGTCTGAACCTGACCTATGCACTTTGGGATGCGCAGATCTCTGGCGTATGCGAGCTTGACTGCGAGCTCATAGCAAGGCGCTGTCAAAAAACGCCTTCCATCCTGCCCGAATCTGTCGAGAATAGCACCTCCAAGACATCCCATGCGTTGATCTTCCCGCTGCTTCGATGGCTGTCGCTGCCGCTGCTTCATCGGCGGCAGTGTCGGTGAAGGAGGAGCAGCCAGAGACCGTCCGATGCACCAACACACAGTGCCCGAACACCGCACTCACCAGGTCAGTGATCGATGGACAACAGCGGACCTCTGAGTGATTGATATGATTGAGTTGCATTGCGTGCGTGCATGTTTTACCTGTGTCGTGCAGGGATGAGGTGCGGACGGGCTGGCCGGACGAGCGGGGCGTGCCGGTGCCGCTGTGCGACAAGTGCGCAGATCTATACCAGAGGGACCAATACTGGTGGGTGAGCGGGGAGCGCTTCTGACGTGTGCGCCAATCTCGTCTTATCTATCTCTGTTGTGCGTGTGTGTGTGCAGTCCCCATTGTATGCAGGTGTACGAGTCGTTTGACGAGGGTGCGCTCAACAACCCCTGGGTGGGATGCGACTTCTGCTCACGATGGGTACACAGGGAGTGCGAACGAAACGCACTCGACAAACGGTATGGATGACTCACGTGCACATCCATGCATGAACGGAAGATGCCCATCTCTCCTTTTGTGCAATTGTGCATCTGTGTGGTGTGTCAGCCGTGCGATCAGCAACCCGTCGATGCACCACAACGCCTTCCTCCTCGTCTACAAGTGTCCCGCCTGTCGGCAGAAGCAGCACCACTACCAGCTCTCTCGCAGAGTCACACCCGCCATGCACCTCCTACCCACACAGGGACCAGCAGATCAGCAGCTGCCCTCGCCCTCACCCCTTCCAGCGCTACTCAAGCGGCTGCGCGTCCCCGCCTGCCTTAGGAGGGAGCTGCTGCGCGACCACGACCTGCAGCAGAGCAGACAGACGCCGCCCTTTCCCGCGCTTGTGACGGCGGCAGAGATCCTGCAGAAGTTCGAGATGCATGCGCTGATGGGCGAGTCGAAGGGCGGGGGAGCGACGGCGGCCACTAACACAAACTCGGCAGCCAGCAAGGCGGCAGAGGAGACGAAAAACTATTGGAAGCAGCCTGTGGAGCCAAGTGAGAGGGAGAGGCCATCCGTCCATCCGTCCACCCATTCACCCAATGCTTGTGTCTGTGTGCGTGCGGGTTCGTGTGCAGGTCCCCTTGACGCCCAGAACAGCGTGTCAGCCGCCCCCAATCTGACCACGGGTGCGTCATCCGCCCCGTTCCCCGTCGCCCAGTCCCTCGCACAGGCTGCTGACCGCACCGCACCCACAGCCACAGCCACAGGGGAGGGCACCGAGCAGGCCGCCGTCACGGTGGCCGAGGACTTTGTGAGCGCGCTGACGTGGTACTTTAACACTTACTTCTTCACCCACCTGTGCACGGCCAGTGAGGTACCCTTCGTCACCGCCAAGATGGCAGAGGTGCAGACACGCGTGGCTGACAAACTTGCCAACAGGTGAGAGAGAAAGAGAGAGAGAGGCCAGAGAGAGAGAGAGAGAGAGACCCAAGAAAACAATGACGGTGGTCCATGGTTGTTGGTGTGTGTCGGTGTGTTTCTGTGCAGCGCGAGCAAGAGCCGCGCGTTCTCGAAGGAGGTGTTGCCTATCGACGTGGCGGGCGGGGTGCACCTGCTGCGGCTGTGCGTGTGCGTCCCCCGGTTCCTCGCACAGTCTCCCAAACCGCAACCGCCCTCCCCCTCACCCCTCACGCCACGAAAGAGGAAGCTCGACGGTGACGAGAGCTCCCTGGAGCCTGTGGATGAAGACCTCATGGCGCTGATCGACAAGTGAGGGGATGGACGCATGTGTCGGAGAGAGCCTTTGCGCATCCATTCATCCATTTGTGTGTGCGTGTTGTGTGTGGTGTGTGGCCAGGGTGAGCATGTTTCTGTCATGGTTTGACAAGCGGCGCAGCGAGCTGCTGGACCGGCACTACCAGTCGCTGGAGGAGGTCGACAAGATGACGGGCGTGGCGGGTGGAAGTGGGAGAGGGGGTGGGGTGAAGGAGGAGGGCATCAAGCAGGAGGGGCACACTGACTGACTGATGCGTGCTGCATTATAATGCAACATGCATCAGTCGGTCCTTCTTGTCCTTCTGCTTGATGCCCTCCTCCATGTATGGCAGACAATTGACGAGTGTGTTCGAATGGATGCGTATGTGATCGACTCTGTCAGTCACGAATTGTCCTTGCATCCATCGATCCATCGATTTGTCACACGGACGAGAATCGGGTCCATCCAACACCAGACAACACACAAGAGATGGGAAGACAGAGAGAGGGAGAGGCTGACCGACCACAATACCACAACACACACCACCACAGCACTCTCTCACGCGGACGTTGGCAGAAGGCGTGCATGGTGCATCAAAAGCATAGGCAGACAGACAGACAGACCCGCAGGTACGTACGTAACGACACTAACACCGACACCGACAAGGCCACCATCATCACAGCCACCAAAAAAGATGTGAGCACCGACGGACAACCCCACGACGAGCGAGGCCAACACACAACCAACACCAGACAGCCAAAATTGCGACGGGTGGGATTCACTCCCACCCCACACAGATGCAACCACCCACACAGCATGCTCCACATTCTCATGGTCCATCCACGTGATATGCCCATCCATGTGTGTGGCCTGCCTGCCTACTAAACCTAAAAACGGAGCACCGACAGACAGAGAGGCAGCCAAGAGAGAAAAACAGATGTGTATTTGTGGCGAAGTGTGGTGGAATGGATCGAACAGAGAGTAGAGGGAACATCCTTGTCGCCCCGACAATCCCTCAGGACGGCTGTGTGCGTACTTACGATGGATGTGTGTGAGTGAATGAATGAATGAATGAAGTGACATGTCTGTCTGTGTGTGGAATGTGTGTCCTTAAGCCTCCCCCTCCCCCTCTCTCTCTCTTACACACGGCTCTCTCCTCCCCCGCATCCAGCAGCCCGCCCACCACACCACCCCCATTTTCTTTGCCTCCACCATTCAGGCATTGAAGCAAGCTGGTCGTCACACACGCAGACTCTCTCACCCACACACAGACACGGACACGCACACGCACACGCAGCCACAGAAATGAGTACGCACACAAGCAGGCAGGCAGGCAGCGAGTCAGTCAGTCAGTTACGCAGCTGTCACTGCGTAAATTGGTCCATCCGTCCCATCCACCTTGCTTACATCCAACCAAGACAACGGGCTCATCCTTCCGTGTGCCTGGCTGTCAGTCAGTCAGGCAGGCGGCCGAACAGATGGCCGCACGTCGCCCGCCGTCTATTGTACGATCCACCCCACACACCAGCCCAGCCATCATCCCGCGATCCATAAGAATTTCCCATATCCACTTTGCTTGCCTTGCTCCCTCAACCGCCCGCCCGCCCGTCCCCCCCCTGCCGCAGCGGCTGGCTAAGCAGGCCGCCCGCGTGTGAGAAAAAAGGTGAGATAGTGGTGAGTAGTTGTGTCGGCTGCACCATGGATGCGTGTACGTGTGTCGACGTCGGGTGCGGATCAGCGCGCGATCCGTACGCATGAATGAATGCAGATGAGGTAGAAGAGAGAGAGTCGTATGTGTGTACGTATGTATGTATGTGTGTACGTATGTGTGTACGTATGTATGTATGTAATGTGTGCAATGCGCAAGTAGTGTGTCGGTCGATCCGTCTGGCTATCCATCTATCTATCCATAGGTGGCAGGCAGGCAGGCAGGCAGGCAGGTCGCCAAGCCGCCCGCCAGCCGGTATCCTCCCTGCCCTGGGCTGCCCTCCTCTTCTCCCATTCCGCTGTGTCCACGCCATCGATTCGGATGGGATGGGTCACAGGGGAACACCACAGCACAACCAACACAACACAACACAACACAGGCACCCAGCCACCCAGCCAACAGGCCCGTGCCGCCAGGGCAACACCCCACAGGCCAAAAAGAGTCACACACACCACACACACCAGATACACAGACGGCACGACCGTCGTCCGTTTACGGAATGTGATTGATCGCACAATCAGCCAGCCAGCCAGCCAGTCGGAATGGTGGAGAGCGAGGTGGCGTCCATCCACTCGCTGTGTGCACGAGACGACAGTGCATCCATCCATCCATCCATTCATCCATTCGTCGCTGTGGTCGTGATTTCCGTGAGGTAGTCAGGCAGGCAGGCAGTCGGGCAGACGAGGGCCCCGCTAGTCCGTAGCGCAGGCTCTCGCCTGACTCACACACACACACACACAAACACAGCCAGCCAGCCCATCTTAAACCAATCCCCTTGCGTGTTGAAGCCAACCCGTTTCCCCCATCCCGTCCCCCCAACCACACACACAGGCGAACACACATGCTCCCCCGCTGACCAAAAGGCCGAGCAAAACGAAGTTGCCTTGCTCCTTTGTTGTTTGCTCTTTTGGTCTTGCGGTCGTTGGTAGGGAAGAAAGGCAATCGATTTCAATGAACCGAGGAACCACAACCACGACGAACGCGCACACACAGAAACACACATCCCACAGGCAGGCAGTTTTGTATGTGTACATGTGAATGAGTATGAGTATGGGTATTCCCAATCAATCAAGCAATCAATCAACATGTGAATGCAATAAAAGCACCAGAGGCAGCAAAAGGAAAGAAAAATTCCATCTCGCACCGCACCGCCCCGCCAGCCGATGACAGACCGACCGACCGACCGACGGACAGACGGGCAAGTGGGCCACATGGATTCCATTGAGGTACACAAACACACCGGGCGAATGAATGAATGGACGAAGGAGGGATACCAACGCAAACAAACAAATGTGGATGAAATCTGGATGCATCATAACACCGGAATACATAGTAGGTATACAGCTAGGTAGCGGGCTGGGCAGACGAACGAACGGACGAACCAACCAACCAAGAGACGGGGCCATGATCTCTCTCTCGCAATACGGTCCACCACTACACAGCCAGACAACGACGCACCAGCCAGCCAACGAATGGACGGACGCGCCCACACACCACACCACAGCACACTACACATCGGTTGCTCTCTCTCCCCATTTCAAAATATCATTTCATGGGCACGTGACGCACCCACAGACGCACACATGGCATGGATGAGTATGGAGTATTGCAGGCAAGCATGGAAACAAGCCGGCAGCTGAGTTGGCCCCCGCCCCCATTCCGTCGCTCTCTCTCTCGCGTAGCAGCCAGAAGCCGACACTAATTGAGAAAACACGCACACACATATGCACACACACTCGCGACGTACGGGACGCAGGACACGGACAGATGCCCTTGGACAGACAGAGAGGGCACGTGCGCGTGTGTGTGCGCGTGCGGGTGTGTTGTATGCATGTTCGCAGCCAGATGAGAGCAATCAAGGCAAGGCAGCGCGAGCGAGGTGACGAACTCAGCCAGCGAGTATGTGATGGTGTGCGTCAGCCAGATTGGGAGGAGGGGCATGGTGTGTTGGTCGCATTGCAACCTCTATCTCAGATCGACATGATCAGATAGATAGACAGACGGCCGCACCAACAGACAGAGTGAATGGATGTGGTGTGGTGTGGTGTAGTGTGGTGTGGTGTGATGTGATGACATGATGAAAAAATCCCCACAAATACGCAGCACCGCCCGCTCTCTGTCCCTGCCAGTGTTGGGCAGCGATGAATCCTCCAGCCAGCCAGCCAGCCGGACAGATGCACAGATGAAGGTACGCAGTGGATGGCATGTGGTTGGTTGGTTGCTTGCTTCAGGTAGCCAGCCAGTTACTAAGTGGTGAACAAAGAGATACGAAGGACCAAGGAACGAACGGACGGGTAAAGGACGGCACGGCCGGTTGGCTGCTTGAAAACGCACTCACTCAGTTGCCTAGAAGCGTCGCATCACACCACACTTACACCACACCACACAACGACACGCTCTCTCTCTCTCTCTCTCTGTGTATCCTCTATCTCGGCACACACACACACACACACACACAATGCCCAGCTGCCCAGCCAGCAGGCAGGCAGGCAGGTATGCGAAATGAATGCGAGGCAGTGAGTGAATGAGTGAGTGAGCCAGGTTAAATACCGACAGAAGAAGTGTGATCATTCATTCATCCGCGTGTGTCCCGACGCACCCACCCAGCCACATACCCACACGAGGAAGCACGTGTACCGACCACGAAAGCACTTGACAACGACCAACGAGAGGCGATTGAGGCATCCATAGCATTCCTTGGATTCGCTCGTCCGTGTGAGGGAGTTGACAACTCCTGGACCAGCGAACAAACAGCAGAGAGGTAGGGAGACAAAGGAGGGGCCAGGCAAGAGAGCGAGTGACGCATCCAGGCGGCCACTGTTCCATCCATCTCTTATCCATCCAGAGCACAAAGCCGGGAAAGCCGGGAAAGCCAGGTAAGGCAGGTAAGCCACGTTAGGAAGGAGGTCATCAGGACATACACCAACAAGACAGACAGACAGACGCAGGCAAGGCAAGGCAAGGCACCACACAGCAGCTCTCTTCAACACGCGGACGAGACACGGAAGAGTGGCTAGAGCGATGGGTGGGGTGGGATGGGGTGGGTGGCATGGACCATCATCTAGTCGCTCTCTCTCTCTCCCTCTCACACACACACACACACACTGACACACACAGTGAGGGATACACAGACAGGCAGGCAGACACAAGGGCGAGAAAGGGATGGTACAAAAAAAGGCAGACTGGCTGCTGGGCCGCCCCACCACACACCACATACCCGTGCACTTAGACATTCACGCATACACACATACAGATGTAGAGAAGTCTCTCCTGGCAGCCACACCGCACCACGACAGGCACCGCCTATGTGGTTGCGGTTTGGCTGTGGTGGTGTATGTCTGGCGGCAGCAGGTTCAGGTTGTTGAGATAAAGCTCCTCCAAACCATCAAACGGACCACAGTCATACTGACACACAACACGCACACGACACACGCTCCTTGGGTGTGGAGCAGGGGGCTGGTCTGAGTGGGTGTCTCACCTCGCTACAGCTGCTGCCGGTGCTGGTGTGTCCCATCTGGAGGGCCTTGGAGAACACGAGGCCCCGACGGCCGTACTTGAGGTCCAGCACTTGCGAAAACAGATAATCCAAATAAGCACCTGAACCACACACACACACACACACCTGACGTACGCACGCGGACAGGTCGATCTCATCATCGTTGCCTGCCTCTCAGGTACCCACCCGATTTGGCCAGTTTGTCACACGATGCAGTGACGGTAACTGACCCAGCCTCCGGGAAGATCCCCACCACCCCCCGGCACTCCACTGACGACAGCTCTCCCCTCACACGATCTCTCACACCCTCCTGATGCCGCTGCTCCCCTCTACCACTATCACCACTACTGCTACTGTTATGCTGCTGCTGCTGCTGTGACGGCCTGGTCGTGCCCTTCTGCCTGGCGAGCAGTGCCTCCCATCTCTCCGGCTGACAGTCGGACCTCTTGGCCCCAAAACCCACGCCCATGCTCATCCGACCCCCACTGATGCCGCTATTGCTGTTGCTGTTGCCGATGGATGTGCTATCGGGGCTCGATGAAGCCGTGCTCACGCTCGCCTGGTCTGCCGTGGACTGCGGCCTGCCCGTTGCGGACGCCGATGCCGATGCTGGTGTTGGTGCGCGGTGTGGATGGGCTGGCAGTGGGTGGGGGCTGACCCTGCTCGCTGGGCCGGCGCCTCTCTCCGCCTCGCCAGCGTATTGCGTGCTGGGGGGGCTGGGGGGCGCCTTGTACAGCAGGGAGGGTGAAAAATCTGGGGGCGGGGGGATCGCGGCCGTGTGATTGGTGGCCATGGTAGTGGTGCAGAGGGTACCCGGCGCCGGGGGCAGCGGCACACCACCACCGCCCCCTGCCGTCCGGTCGACCGACCCCCACACGTCGTGCACCTCGTGCTCGTCTTCATCCACCGACGAGATGGTGGAGGGGTCATGCGCGTGGCTGGCGAGGGAGGGGGGAGTCGGGCCAGGCAGCCCCCCTCCCGGCGGCCGATCCGACCCTGGCAGCGATAACGATCGCGTGAGGAACAGCGGGGCGCACCCCGGTCTGCCCAGTGTGGTCCTGAAGGCCTCGGTCAGCGGGGCCTGGGCACTCGTCGACCCACCACCAGACATGTCCGGCGCCGCAGACTCACCCTGGGGAGTGGCCGGGGCGGTCGTGCTCGCGTGGCTGCGAGGGCCGGTGGTCGTTGACGGGGTGCGCACTGACACGGACGTGTATGACGAGATGCTGCATCCTGGTCTGGGGGGCAGGACGGCTCTCTGCCGGGTCTGGTCGTGGTCGCCTGCTGCCTTCGAGCTTTCGTCGATGGTGTTGTCGCGCGGGCAGTCGGCTGATTTGCCTCCTGTCCCTGTCGCTGGTAGTTGCTGTGGTGGTGGTGGTGGCGGTGGTGGTGGTGTTGGCCCCCCTCTGTGCTGTGTCTGTGTCTGTGTCTGCTGGGCGGGGGAGCTCTCATGGCTGTGCGCGGGGGGCTGGGACGACGAAGTGGCGGGGGCACCATCGCTCTCGGGCCGAGACACTGGAGACGTCACTGCACAAACAAACAAACAAATTAACACATCAAAGGAGCAATGCCTCCGCATCTGCCCTCTCTCTCTCTCTCTCTCTCTTGTCGTTCCTCACCTTTGCTGTCTTTGCCGGTGACGTTGGTGTGTTTGGTCTTGTCCAGGAACTGCCAGTAGTGGAACGACACATTGGAATGGCCGTTGGAGAAGGCCGACAAAGGAGTCCCCGTGCGACTACCACTGCCTCCATCTGCACACACACATGGTTCTCATCATGACCAGCGCATCAATGATCATTTGGTGCTCCTTCCCTTCCCCTACTTACCGGTGTTCCCTCCCTCGTTGGGTGCCGCTGATGACCCCGGGAAGAGAGCAGGGTTGGAGGCGCGCAGCACGCGTGAAGGGACGAGCTCCACACACTGCTCGTTCTCCGGGGGCGAGTAGGAAGTGTCGTGCACTATCACGTGGCGGCCACCGTGGCTGCGTGGATGAACAGTGAGTGGCATGGCGTGCGAAAAGGAAGGTGCTCGGTAGGTGATCTGTGCAGGCGGTGTGTGTGTGGTTGGTGCGTACCGGTATAGTCTGCAGACGTCCTGGCACTTCTCCACGAGCATGTCGCTCAGCTTGGTGTACCCAAACATGACGGGATTCAACACCTGGCCGTACCTGAACGACACGACCGGCCATCGCGCTCCATTGCCGAAGACGGTCTGGCGTGTGTGTGTTTAGGCGTACATGTGCGAGAACTTGTATTTGAGTTGCGAGAGCAGGACTTCCCTGTTGTTCTCGGCCAGCAGCTTGCGCATCTTCTGCTTGACCTCGTCCACACTGGTGACGGCAGGTCTGTTGTCCTGCGACTCGTTGAGGAATATGGCGCTCACGAGGCCCTTGCAGGTGGCCACCGGCTGCAGCACGTCGTTCTCGTACGCTACCAAACCCTGCGATATGGCTAGCTGCACGATGTGCGACAGCTGACCCAACGTGTAGTACCTGAACCATCCACACAACATACAGCGCACATACCAATGATTATCACCAAGGTATGCGCGTGAGGCCGCGTACCGCAGACAGACAGGCCCGTCGGCCTTGAGTTTTTTGGCCATCCCGTATCTGCCGCCGCGGAACTCATACTGCTCCGCACACCCGCTACCCACACTGGCGTCGTCATGACCACCACACACACTCCCCGCTGTGGACCCGTTGTTGTTGGTCCCGCCAACAGCACCGCTACCACCACCGCCACCACCACCACGCGAACTCGCCGACATGGGCGGCTGGGCGCTTTGCGCGTCAGGCGAGGCTATGGGGAGGGGCGGGGTCGGCGGGGGGTTGATGCTGAGACTGTCCTGCGTGCCAGCTGTCACCTGAGTCGCCTGCTGCTGCTGCTGCTGCTGTTGCTGCTTGGGTGTGCAGCGAATGAGCTGCTGCAGGTACTCGTTGACGGCTCGCCACACGTGCATGGGGTAGGGGTTGTGCGGGTCCTTGGGGTCCACCCAACCCTTGAACCAGCCTGCACACAGAGAGAGGAACAGACGCGTAAGTGGCCCCATCTCTGCCTCCCTGTGTGTGTCAGTGTTGTTTTGGTGGCGGTGATCTGTCTGTCTGTCTGTCTGTCTTACGTGGTGTCTGTTTGAAGTACATGACCGTCTTGGCCTTCAGGTTTCGCTCCACCACATATTGGTCGGGCATGGCCGAGTAAAAGGCCACAAAGTTGGACTCCAACGTAGACGAACAATTCAACTCTGCACACACCGCACACAGCACGACACACACACACAGACACGTGGATGATTCCTTTTGCATACAGCGGAACAGGCCTGTCTGCAGATGCACAAACTTCCGGCTGGCCATTTCGCCCGTCATATTCCCCTGCCTGTCTGAGTCTATGTGCGCGTCTGTGTCTGTCCGTGTCCACTGCTCCACCCAACTCAGCTCAGGTCAGCAAGCACACTCACCCTGCAGTCTGTGTTTGACTTCGAGCTGGTAGGGTCTGATTTGGTCCTTGTACAGCGTGAGTATGGCCAGATTGAGCAGGAACTTCTCCTCGTTGCTCAGCTGCTGGCACGCGGTGCTCGATGAGGCCTTCGAGGCCGCCGCCACCCCTCCTGCACTCGCCGGGGGAAACATTGACGACGGAGCGGTGTCGCCTGTTGGCATCACGACCTCGGGAGCCTCGCCACAGAAAACATGTCAAGCTCGCAAGCTTAGCTCGCAGATCGCCTGCAACGACCAGAGAAATGGGTCCCACACGGCGCCTGGCATCAGCGATGGGCACTGATGCCAACATCGAGGACCATTTTCCGTAGATCTGCTGCCGATCATGAAGATGTGTGCCTTCCTCATCGAGACTGATGGTGATGGTGAGGAGTCCCGCAAGTGGATCATGGAGCCGGGCCGCACCTACATTGTTGGGCGTGAGCAAGATACGGCGGATGTCTGGCTGGGCCACTCAGAGATGGTCAGCCGCAGACACGCTGAGCTACTGCTGGAGCGAGATGAGGCTGCAACCGACGGCTTTTTCCTTTTTGTCAAGGACCTCGACACCCGGAATGGCTCATTCGTAGGCGACGAGCGGCTGTCCGGCGAGAGGAAGCTGCAGATCAGCGAGGCGCAACGATTGCGCTTTGCAGAAGACAACCCTCGGAGCTACAAGATTCGACTCAAGGAGCAGCCCAAGAGTGCCTCCCCTCCCCCTTCAAGCGGTGCACAAGCGGCAGAGGCGGCCAACGGTGGCAAGCGGAAGAGGCGGGGCTGGGATGAGAAGCCTGAAGACGCGGTGGCTGGCCCCCCGGCTGCAGCACCCCTCCCCCCATCCATCCCTGGACTTGCTCATGCCACCAGTGCGGCCAAGGAGAAGCGAAAGCTGCTATGGGCCGCGAGCAAGAAGAAGGACACCGACCTACGGCAGCCACTCGAGCACCAGCAGCAGGAGAGCACCGTCAAATTCGCGTCAGCCGATGCACAGGGCCCGAGCCAGTCGGCGCTGTGGGAGCAGAGCTTCACCAACGACGACGCAAGGAAACACAAGTTCCTCAAGCTGATGGGCGCCACCAAGGGAGCCGGGGGTGTGGGCGGGGGAGGCAGCCAGAAGGCCGCCAAGAACGCGTCGGAGGGCGCCTCTACTGCAGCAGCCGCTGCGGAGGAGGTGGCTCGGATGCAGGCGAGGGATGTGGAGCTGGAGCAGCAGTTCTTCTCGGGCATGAAGAGGAAGGACGGGCGGAAGGTGGGACTAGGCATGTGACAAGGGAGGCGGCTCGGCTGATTTAAGCCTCTGTATGAGTGGATACACTGTGTATGTATGCCATGGGGTTGATTGGGTGCACAGACAACATCTATTTGTACTGATTGATCGGTGTATGGTATGAGTGCGATAGACAGCAGGAGTCTCACTTCCCTATTGCCTAGCTGCGCACACGGGGAGGGGAGGGGTATTCCTGTCTGCTTTGCTTCCGTCCGAGCTGACTCGTGGCTGGCCGCTTCATTCGTGTTGCGATGAAGTGATGAGCTCTAACACATCCTGATTGATGGACACAGCAAAGACAAAATGTGCATCCATGTTGGTGAGACCCTCAATTTAATGTCGTCAACCCACCTTGAGTGCATCGATTTCTTCCTGACGCCTTCGGGCTCTCTCCTCATAAGTCTGCATGAACCAACCGCATTCATGTTGACGGCAAATTTTCTGTGCTGCTTTACCATGGTTTGCGCCTGTGGTCCACACAGCTGCTCCATTTGCGCAAGGGCCACTGTGTATGAACCAAGCCACGTGTGCGTTGGGGTAACAGTGTTCACAACTTTGTGCAGTACCTGTGAGGGCATTCAGCTCTGCCATGACGCCGCCCATCTGCTGCTTGCCCTGTAGGCATCCAGCAAACCCCCGAAGGGATTAGGCGAAACTGTCAGGTTGAACTTACCTCCTTCAGTTTGCCCCGCTGGATGGTCAGCTGGTCCTTCAAATCACGCTGCGTTCATGTCACAACACAGAGACGCATTGGTGCATCACTGCTGCGCCGGTGGCTTGCCTTGTAGGCCTTCTCTGCCTTGATTTCCTCTCGCAACGCAGAAAGGGAGGCTGCATGCACGGTGCCTGAATTGCAACATACTCCTGTGGCCACTTCAACTCGGCTTCCTTGTGGATACGTCGGCCATACCTGCCTGCCTCTGCGCTCGTCTGATCACGTTGACGCTTGCCGTGAAGGCGTGAGCAGCACTGCACGCAATACAGGATGTGAACTTGTGCAATGGATTCTCATGTCATTGAAATCCACACCGTGTCATTTCTCTCGGCAGCTTCCTTGCTTCCTGAAATAAGGAACACCGTGTGGCACATAGTGAGTCGGTTGGAATCCAAGGGGAGGCGATCACCTTGCTGCGGATGGCATACAATTTGCCGCGGACCAGGCGAGCCCCCTGGGTAACCACTCCCATGGCAGACAGCTGGAGTGTTCAGGACACCCATCATGGCCGTACCTGTTTGAGCTGCTGGACAGCAAAGGTGTAGGTCTGTTCGAGAGCATCCCTGTAGGCACTCTCATTCCGATACACGATGACCTAAATCGGGAGAAGAAGACACAATGTACGCCAAGGAGACAGACGTGCAGGAGAGAGAGCATCGCCGTACCTGCTCCTGCAGCTCCCTCTCTCCCTGGCCCACCAACGCCAGTGTCTCCTCGAGATCAGATGAAAGCTAAATGAGACACGGCGAGAGGAAACGGTACCGGCGAGTTGGCAATCAAATGATGTGTTTACCTCCTGTATTTCTGCTGTCGCTGCCTCTACAGTGGCATTGAGGCCCTCCAAACTCTGAGACGGACGGACAGGAAAGGAGTTCCGTCCCATGTGCGAAGCGCCTTGTGTATCAACCTGTATCAGGGCTGCCTTCTGTCTGCTGTTTGATATCTCATCCTGGCTGCACGCGTCATCCTGTAAGGACGAGACATGCGTACAGATTGAAGGCAGGCGTCGACCTCACCGTGCTTCTCTCTGCAGCATCCTTCTGCCTGATGTGTGCCATCAAATCTGGAAGGTGGACACAAGGAAGTGTACACTGAGTTATGCCTGTCTTCGTGGATATTGAGTGCCTGCCTCTGATTTTGTCTTTGACAAGCTGCAGGGGGTCATCGCTGGTGCCCGTCGACGCAGGTGAAGTACCCACCTACACAGACATACACACAGAAGAGGGCGAGCTCATGGCTTCTGTTACTCCCCGGCTCAGCCCGTCACCTTTACATCAAGTGTGTCGTCCTGCTTATATCGATGCTCTTCTGCTGACACTTGTAACAAGCTGAGGGTGCCAAGAGTCGGCACGACGAGGCTCTCGTGGTTGATGTTTGACAGCATGAAGAGCACGTCCTGCAGGGCCGCCGTCCCAGACGTGTGCTTGCGCAACTGCAACGACATTGCAAAAGAGCAATGGCGTGATCGCAGCCGCAGATGCCTCCTTGTCTGCTTACAAGTTTTGGAAGGTAATCGAGCTTGAAAGCGCATTGCTTTTCTATGCTTTTGCTGCGACGTCTGTCCGAATCCAGCTGCCTCTCTGAACGAAACACGGTCATCGTTGGACACCTGAAGATCCCGTACATACACGCATACTCGTCAGTCTCAGTTTTCGTCGCAGCATTCCTCCTGCCTGCTTCTTCTCGGCGAGAAGAGGCCCCTGACAGATGTATGGAGAATCGGAGAGATGCATGAAGCGTGTGTTCACCTCTGAATTGATGCTGTCATCGATGTTTTGCAGCTGGTCTTGTAGTGCTGCCAGGGCTTGATTCTTCCGCTCCAGTTGCGCAACCAGCTGGTGTTGCAGGGAAATGGCAGCCGAGCCCAGCTACGGAAAGAGAATGGTAGACGAACACCGTTTTCTTGCTTTTTGTGTCTTCCACGATTCCACGACCTGTTTGCGTGTGTCGTGCATTTCTTGGAGGCTCTTGTTGTTGAGTTCGGATGGAGAGTCCGTCGGAGTTGCAGATCCAAGCTGATGCACAAAGGTCAGCGCTCAGCTCTGTTTGCCTATCCCTCTCTACCTGAGAAAGAGGAGAGGGAGGATCTGAAGGCAGGAGGGAAGTGGTCATGCCATCTGTATTCTCTTTCTCTTCTGCGTTGTCAAGGGCCCTTTGAGCTGCCAACTGGTCTGCTGCTCGAATGGCGGCTTCGACCGCCTGTATCTGTTCTTGCAAGGTGTCCTGCCGCTGTCCATAGGAGCGACGCACGGAGAGGATATCTACCCCAGATGACCACAATGCAAAAAGCCGATGCACGGATCTCTTGCGGTCCATGGTACCATTCTCCATTTGGTGGATGCGCTTTCGTGTCTCGTTCTTCTGGGATTGCAGTTTGAGTGCCTCGGCTTCATGTGATTCGAGCTCAGTCCTGGCAGCTGCAAACACACACAACAGCTGGGCCGGACGGAGGAGTGAGAAGGGATGTGTGTCTTACCTTCAAGATCCGCCTGGATCTGCCGTATATCCTCTGCCAATCGACGCTGTCTCTCAAAGCCCGTCGCCCTGCTTCTATCGCACCTGAGCACACATCGAAGCGGCAACAAACATACTCATCGGGAGACCCGCACACCGCATGGCTTACTTCTCCTTTATATCGGCGCGTCGGTCGTGGACCTCATTGCCAAGTCTGTGCAGGCGCTGAAAGAGATCCTTTAGAGATCCCCCGAGCTGCGCGGCCGGACAAGATCTGGTACGGAAGCTGTGATGTCACTTGTGCTCGATGAGCGCACCTGTCTGAGCTTGGGATTTCTCCTCCCCTCAGCGTTGCGTAAGAAGGTTGCCGCGCTGCTTGGCCACGCGGACAACACTACAGACAGGACAAGCGGTACTGCCCCCAATCCAATCTGCATTCAGGCGCACAGATTAATTACGCGTAAACACTGTGCAAATGTAAAAGAAATAAAGTGTTATAGGTTTACACGAGACAGAAGTCCCGGACGTCGTGTTGCGGTACCTCTGGGCAGGTGGGTCTTGTGCAGTGTGTACATGACCAGTCCAACATCAACTTCTCCGTCTTTTTCATCGATCTTTGTTTAAGCGATGTTGATCACCGTGTGTGCATTAGCCATGAATCCCATTTAATGTCTTTCACCAATAGCTCGGTGTCCCACTTCTACTACGTGATCTTGGTCTTGATTTCCTTGATGTGTTTCTCCACCTCGGTCAATCGCTCGCCCATCGACAGCTGTCGCCCATCCATCTGCTTTTGCTGTGACTGCATCTCTAACAGCTGGTTCTGCATCTCCCGCAATACTGGGTTGCATCGCAAGTGCAGAGATGACTGGGCTGTCTTGTTTACGGTCATTATCACCTGACAGCGTCTCGGACTGAGAAGACTGGTTGTACTTGACGGCTGCAGAGCCAAAACGAGACACAACTTATCTTCTTTGCAGTCTGGCCGTGTGCGTTTCTGTCACACCTGCCATGACGTCAGGGAAGTTTGAGTCGTGATGATCCGCGGCCTCAATCCACTTGTCGATGCTGCGTTCGTATTTAACCCAATGGCTCTTGTCTCTGTACTGCTCGCTCCGACGTCTCTGCACACAGATTCCAAAGGAAAGAGACTGGACACCCCATTCTGTCAATATTTGACGTTCTCACCTCTTCTGACGTGAGGTATAGAAGATAGAAGGGCATCACTAGGATGAGCAGGGCTGTTTGGAATGCCTCCCAGTACTTTCCCTCCCGTATCTCTTGTTGAAACTGATCCAGTCCATGGTAGATTTCTATTGGCGTAAAGGCGACAGCGTGTAGCAGGGCGTCGACGGTGACGTAGATGGCCCTCATCGACCAGAAGGCAATGCAGCAGAGTGCCGACTGCTGTTGTCTTTGTTCGCTGATGAGTTGGCGAGATGCCGCAGGGGCTCCGACACGACCACAGCTGCAGAGACACGATAATGCTCACATGGGATGGGTGCAGCTCATGTCTCTTGTCGCACCGACCGATGAGGTTGAATGGCGGTGGGAAGCGCTCGTGGTGCCGCATATTCAGATACTCATTCAACACGCGAACGCGCAGCAGCCTGCAGAGATGAGCGAAGAGAGAGGGAGCCCTTATTTTTCGCTGTGTGACTGTCTGTCTCTTTGTCCCTCGGCTGGTGTCTTGTACTGGTATTGGGCTGTTTGTGTATGCTCGATGGCCGCATACGTCGACGCCTGACAGATACCAGACACACAGACACGCAACAGAAATGAATTGAGCCCATGTATGACACACTCTCAGGTCCATGTCTCACCATAATGGCAATGAGCAGATTGAGCTATTGATGCAGAGGGAGAGAGACAACAGAGGGAGGGAGACAACAGAGGGAGTGGTGCTGAGCCTGCCGTACGAGTATGATGGAGGATAGGATGACGTATGTGAACAGCAGGGCGGCCCCCAGCGTGTCGTGGCTCTCGATGGCGTTGGTCAGCGCGTCGTTGAATTCGCCAAGGCCCGCGAAGAAACTACACAACACAAGAAGACGGAGAGAGGTGTCCCTTTCTGTCTGTGTGTCGGTGTCATCGAGTACAGTGTGAGTGTGGCTTTGGCGAAGGAGCCGAAGTACTGATGGTCTTCGTCGGACGAGAGGAGGGTGAAGACGACCGCGAAGACCAGCAGGATGTAGACGTACAGACACAGAAACATGCTGATGTCCGAAAACATCCTCACAACCGCACTGACACAGACACCCATCACACACAGCATGAGCCGCCTCTCTCAGTGTTCGCTCTCTCTCACTGACAGTATGAGTGGTCCGACGGCTGGGTGCAGGCTGGCCGTTTGGAGGAGGCGCAGCGCAAAGAGGAGCGCCACGACGATCCCTGAGCCGACCTCCGCGTCCATTGACCAGCCAGTGAAGTGGATGGCAATGAAGCCGATGATGGAGACGCCGGAACACATATCCACATAGTTCCTGGATGTTGTGCCCACACACCAACAGCGAACAAATGAAGCCGCCAGCACGAAGCCTGACACTCACCATCAGTCGGCCCAGTACGCTGCCTTCAGCCGGATGAACTGTACACACAGGGAGTACACAGAGGCATCTCTGGTCTGATCTGTCTTACTTGGAAGATTTCCAGGAGGATGAAGCCGGTGCCGGTCAGCACTGCCCCCCACAGCCACACCGACGGCCACACCCACGCCATCATCATGCCGCTGTCTCCCTTGATCGACTCGATGTGCAGCAGCACAAACGCCACCCTGCGACACACACACAGAGAATAAGTGCTACTCTGCCGCCTGCATTGTTTCTGGCTGCAGCCTTACATGAGCAGCATTGACAGCACGCGGCTGATGAAGACATCACGGGGTGACGGTTTGTCAATCTAGCATTCTACAATTTGACTTCCGCAAAATATTTGGTAGGGTCTGTCCTGCCAATGCTTTTCGACGAGAGAGATGCAGTTGGCTGTCGGAGTCATTGGCAGCAGAGGGAACGAGAAGACATACCGTCTGACACTCAGGGGGAAATATCTTAACTGCGGCTAACCTTGCGTGACGACAGTGAGGGCCTCTGAGGACTCAAGGAGCGCAAACCACTCACTCTCTTTGCATCCAAGTGACTCTTCGAAGACCGTTTCGCTTGTATCGCTGCTGAAGTTGGCCGTGAGCGCCTGATGCGATGGGACACATCCAATGCAGAAGTGAAGACTGCTGTGTGTCTCTTCGTCTTTGTCATTGTTTACTTCCTGCCAGTTGGAAATATTCTCAAAGTCACTGACACACAGACACAGAGACGTGCAGATGTGCGCATCGCTATTCAATCAGCCTCACTCTGTGAGGGCGTCCTTCGGTCGCATTTTCATCAGCTTGCGGAAGACGGCACAGCAGCAAAGGCTGACGAGGCCCAGCCACTTAGAGCGGTCCTTCAGGAACTTCTTCGCGAAGGGTACCACCTCTTTCAGACCCTGAGCTTGCACTTTTTCCACTTTCACGCCTCGCTCGAGCAGCTCCATGACCACGTCTCCAGCCACGACAACCATCGCTACGACGACTTTCGGATTCTCGGTAACGGCAACGTCCAGAGGCGTATCTCCGTCCTGTCAGAGTCACAAGCAGGGACAGTTCCGGCACAAGGCTCGATAGGTGCAGTGCAGCCTACGTTGTCTTTGATCTTCAGCAGCTGTGGATTCTTTTCCAACATCACCGCCGCCACATCTCCTTGGCCATAGTCTGCAAGAGAGGGCAAAAAGACGGATTGAAGACTCATGCACTTGTGTTGTTGGTTATCTTTTGCAGGAGTGACTGACTTGCTGCCTCGTGGAGAGGCGTGCTGCCAAGCTGGTTAACAAAATGAAGAAGACAAATGCTGTTCAATGCATCGACCGAGAGTCCCTTGTCTCACCCTGTTGCGAGCCTCCAACACATGCTTTCCACCCCACTGAACGAATTTCTCCACAACACGAAGTGACCCTTTCACTGCTGCGTAATGAATAGGCGTCTGGTGTGGAAACTAAAGACACAGCATGAAAGCAGCAGTGAAGACACTGCTCCGACACTGCTCGAGAATAAGTGTTATTGTCGAGCGGTGTCGAAATTACACTTGAGACGGTACCCTTTTGTCCCAGCGGAGAGTGTTATTAACATTGTCAACCAGGGTGAGGAGGACGTCTATCTTCAACCAGTGTCGTCCATGCAGCCAGTTGTGCAGCAGGACCTCAAAAACCTCCACACGCGAGCAGTTCACTGAGAAGCACACACAAGAGTGCTTGGCTGCATATGTGCACCGATGTGACGATGCCTACCTGCGGCATAATGGATGGCAGATCTTGTTTGATGCTCCCAATAATAAGCGTGCACGTCCCCAACAATCCATTTCCACTCTCCAGTCAGCAGCACTTTCTCCACTTGCTCAGGCGACAGATCGGCGAGGGCCTCCTGCAGGTCGTCCGCATTCTCTTCATCGATGGCCTTCATGATGCTGTCTCTCAGGGCTTTCGTCGTCTCGTCATCGTCGGCGGCTGGGGCACCCACCAGGGGGACCTGCAGATGTGACACAGACGTCCAACAGACATCTCAGAACGTGTTCTCGTGCCGCCATGCGCCATACACCAACAGACCTGTTCGAGGCGTCTCGGTGCCTTGGTGAGCTCATCGGTGACGTCCGGCAGCTGGGGCTCCATCAGCCCCGGTTCATCGCCCTGCAGCAGAGGGACCTGGTCACTCGAGGCCGACGCTGACATCTGCAGTGCATTGAGGGAGGGAGGGACACAGACAGCAGAGGCCGATGGCCACACACGCAGAGATGCCATAGAGCATTGCAAGGTGACCTTGGGATGGCCCGTCTGTGTGTGGTGGATGGCCTGCTGTGCGGCAGCGTCGCCCTCGTCGACTCTCGGCAGCTGGATGTAGCACACCTCCTCAACACCGCTGGGGCGGCTGGGGCGGCTGGGGCCGTCTCTCCCAGTGCCGCCCTCCTGGCCCTGCAGACGGGGAGTCCGCTGGCCATGGAGGAAGCCCACCATCTCTCCCACAGGGGGTGCTCAGTCTCAGAGACTCCGAGTCTCCGCCCCCAAAGCTCGCCACAGGTCAATCATCATCGGAAAAACTGAGAAATGAGAGTCCCAGTCATCACCACCAACAGCATGAGGGTCTTCATGTTTCTCTTGGCTCTGTCGTCGCTGCTGACTCATTCCATCGCCGCGTCGGTGTACGAGGCGGCCTTCTCTGTCAACCATGACCACTATCTGCTTCGCATCTCCTCCCCTTCGCCCTCCCTCGGCACCTTCTCGCTTCCCACGCCCCCCGCAGACGCCATCGAGAAGCTCTTGCCTGCCTACTCATGCATCGCACCGACGCTTGTGACGCAGCTGACTGCCGGCATGAACGTCACCTGCAGTGATGGCGATGTCAGCGTGCGGTTCGTCAGCCCGCCATTTGAGCACGCCGATGAGATCGCCGCTGTCGGTGATGACGCGGCGCAGCTGATGGGCCATCTCGAGGCGCTGCAGAAGGACGGCGCGACTCCCCAGCGGCTGGAGGCAGTGGTCAAAGCTGAGGCAGATCGGCTTGGCATCGACCACGAGTCTGTCTTGGGCGGCATAGAGAGGGTCTCGGAGTGGCCTCTATCGATATGGGACTATTTTGACCCCCGACACCTCGTTGCGTGGGAGCTCAACTACCTTCGCGAGCACTGGGGACCTCTGCCGCCATTCCCGACGTACAACCAGTCCAATGGAGAGAGTGGCGTCTACGACATTGCCACGGGCAAGCAGGTGCCCTTGCGTGCTGTTCGTGAAGAGGGCCAGCCGCTGGATGAGGAGGTGCGCATCGCCATCGCTAGCGATTGGGGAGCCGGTACCCCAGAAACGCAGGCGATTGCAAATCAGCTGGAGGGTGGGTTTGAGCCCCACTACACGGTGCATCTGGGGGATATCTATCTCATCGGCTCCAAGAAAGAGGTGAATGGATAACGATAAGTGCACGATTTGTTCGAGCAGTGACCAGAGTACATATCCGCCTGTGTGTCAGATTCGCGAGCATGCGCTGGGAGTACGTCCATCGTGGGCTAAAAGAGGCGTCAAGTGGACGCATGGGTCCCTGGCATCATTCGCCCTCAACGCCAATCACGAGATGTACTCACGGGGCTATGGCTACTTCGACGTGCTTCTGCCGACTCTCGGTGAGGAGCAGAAGCCATCACTAAAGGATTTCGTATATCCATGTGTTTCGTTTACTTTGAAGGTCCCCGTGATGCCTCGACCGGTCACTTTGGTGGACAGAAGGCGTCCTACTTTGCGCTCAGGAGCCCCCAGTGGTGGCTGATCTTCCTCGACACGGGATACTACAGCTACAACAAGGACGGCGCGACCCCTGGGCAGGAGAGCCATGACAACCACCAGCCGCAGGCGGTGGTGCAGTGGCTCAAGAACATCATCAGACCTGACGATACACGCGGTGAGGATGAAACGCACTGATTGTGACAGACTCGCACAACCGCATTGATGGACACATCTCTCTCCCTGTGTGTCTGTCTGTCTGTCTGTCTGTCCGTCCGTCAGGTTTGGTCTTTTTCACTCACCACCAGTATCGTTCAGCGTTTGAGGGAGGGTATTACGCGACACCGAGACAGCTCATCGACGAGGGTATCGTGCCCGCCAACAACCGCACGGTGCTGTGGCTGTGGGGGCACGAGCACCGGCTGGCCGCGTACGCACCTGGCACACAGGGCGGAGTGCCGCTGATGGTAAGAAGCAGTTACATGCACACGGCACGAATGAATCGCACGTACCATTGTTCGTTTGCCATTTGGCTTGTGCTGCAGAGCTATGGTAGATGTGTTGGCAACAGTGGCTATCCCGTGTTGCTGGCCTCCATGCCGGCACGTGCGCGTGAGTCCAAGCTGCAGGTCTATGACAACCGCGTATATGCAACAAGAGACGTCAAGACAGGTAAAGCGAGAAAATGAGAAATGCAAGACGGACGACCGCATGCAATGTGCTTTTCCTGCGTGCCTTTCAGTCGGCTACAACGGCTATGCGAGAATGTACCTCAACAAGGACGGCACCATGAAGCTGCAGTACTTCTCTGTCAAGCTGGATCCATCGACAGGCCAGCTCGACCCACAGGAAGGCGATCTGCTGATGGAAGACACCTGGACGGTCGACCAGCGGGGCAATGTGGTGCTCAAGGACATGCAGATCATCAACAGCGACCTCACTGTGGTGTCGCACCACGGGATGGACGCAGATGAGGACCCCGATTTGGTGCTGTATTAAGGCTCTCAGAGCCGCGCTCTCCTTTTTTTGACATCTTGTCTGTGTGGCTGAGTGCGCGTGATTGTGGCGGTGTTTTTGATCAGAGCCAGGAGGGTGTCAGTATGTGTTTTTGGGTAGCGCTCGTGCGTGTGTGTCTGTGCACATCTATGCGTTGCCGTGATGGCACCACTTTTTGACTGCCTGCTGTGTGCGCTCCCCGCGCGTGTTTGTGTGAGCGAGTAGTGTAATGAATGAATGTATGAATGAATGTGTTTCTATTGATTGATAGTTGGGGTAGTGAGGGGACGACAGGTGGATGGGGCGTCGCACGATACATGAGTTCACGACTCTCACTCTACAGCGCCCGATCGAGTTGAGACGCCTGAGACGATCGAAGAAAAGACGCATTTCACGCATCACTTTTGTACGCATCAGTTTTGTACGTTATCGTTGCTTATTGTCGAGATCACCAGCGGCCAGAGGACATACCCCACGTCGAAATCTATCGAATGGCATCCGTCGCCAACGGCCCCCACTCAGACGCAGCGGCAGACGAAGCCGCTGTGGCCGTGAAGGGCGATGTGACCGACAAGGCCGTCACGAACGGCGTCAAGAGGGGGCGGGCTGGTGAGGAGGAGGCCGGGGAGGAAGAGGCAGCCCCTCAGGCTGGTGCCGTTGTCGGTGGGGTTGGCAAAAGGATATCTCCGCGGTTCATTCTCAACGACCCCTCCACTGAGGTCTTCTCTGTCCGCTTTTCGCCCGATGGTAAGCCCAAAATCAAGATGAATCTGTGGACGCATATCTCTTGTTGAATCTCCCGTCTCCCTGCCGACTTCCTGTGTTTTGCTCCTAGATTCGCTGGTGGCAGCGTCCCTGGGGAATGGCCATATCAAGGTGTACTCGACGGCCACTGGGGAGCTGACTTCCCTCCTCACCACCCCCACACCTGGCGAGACAGGGACAGCTCTTCCCGGCGGCCGTCTCGTGCGGCTTAACAGTGGCATTGCCGTCCCTGCTGGGCCCGGCACACCCATCACCAACATCCGCTGGAGGCCGGACACTTCTGCTGCTGCTGTCAGGAACGTAAGACAGAGAGAAAATCGATCAACACATACAACGGCCCAGAGACATACATTGATTGGTTGGCTGAGTGCCTCTAGGTGTTGGTTTCGGTCGATGTGGAGGGCCGCATCATCCACTGGCACGCCACCAAAGGCGCCGACAAGAAGCTGCATGAGTTGCGGGAGGAGGACAACCAGCTCTACTGCATCGACTTCAGCACCGACGGCCTGATGTTCGCCACGGGGGGCAGGCAGCGATACATCACTGTCTACGACGAGACCACCAAAGACGTCAGTGTCATGCTCAGAGGTGACAGGCAGTGACATCCGTCGGTCGATGCGCATCTACTTGTCCCTCTGGGCAGGCACCGAGTCCAGCATGCACCCGGGCCATTCCAACCGTGTGTTTTCCATCCGCTTTCACCCCACCGAGCCCATTGTCGTGAGCGGGGGATGGGACCACACTGTGCAGCTGTGGGACATGCGGACCGGACACGCTGAACACTCACTCTACGGCCCCTTTGTGTGTGGAGACGCCGTCGACCTATCAGGTAGACACCAACCGGATGCATGTAACCAAATGGCCATGCCATTTCTGCACAGCTGACGGGACGACCATCCTGACGGGCTCATGGCGGAGTGAGAAGCAGCTGCAGCTGTGGGATCTGCGCACCCGGAAGCTGCTGGAAGACATCGAGTGGCACTCGCCCGCATCCCTCACCGACCAGTGCCTCATCTACGCGGCCGAGTTCTCGAAGGACACTGGCTCGTCGCTCATCGCTGCGGGCGGCAGCGGGGCCAACGAAGCCAAGATTTTCGACAGAGAAAGCGGCAACGTACGTCGGGCCGCTCATCCCTATGCAAACAGAGAGCAGAGAGAGACACATGGCTTTGTTCTTTCATGTGTGTGCAGGCGTGCATTGGGACGATCACGGGCCTGTCCAAGGGATGTTACAGCGTGGATTTCTCGTGTGGCCCGTCAGTGAAAGGTGCGGCGGGCATGGTTGCTGTGGCGGGGGGAGACGGGTCACTCAGGCTCATCAACATACACAAAACATGATCAACATGGCACATGAACGGATGGATAAGAGGCATAGATGGCCCACTGGACGGGTGGATCGATAATCGGTATTTTTCCGTTGCAACAGAACTCTCACACGCCTCGACACGGTTTAGCAAGAACCAATCGCAGACTAGCGTTAAAGATTCATTGGCACCTTTAACTTATGAAAGTCAATGTTCTCATAGGGAGAGCTGTCTCACCATTCCATCTTCTCACAGATGCACCACTGTCTTGGTTGGCTGAGCCAGCTGCATGCCGTGGCATCTCTCTCCCTCAAGAAGAGAAACAGCACTAGCTACGTGCAACAACATTTCGGCTCTGACGGACTCATGATCAGCTCGGCAACAAACGCTGCTGCTGTCGGACGCTCATGAACACATGCATTGCACGCATTCCCGCGTACGCCACGCTGATGGAAAACTGTCTGCCTCCCCGTGGCTGGCTCACGTCACTCGTTGCCCTAGAAAACTCCCACACAAGTGCGGCAAAATCTGTCCATCGTCAGAAACAGGACACGCACCGCGCCTCTCGCTGGCTCCACCGGGAAGCCTCAGAATGCCATCTTTGTGTAGAGGGCCACATCGGTCTTCTTCGAGAGCACCTCGATGTAGGCCTTCACGTTTGGCGGAAACTCCAGCCCCTTGACAATTGACAGGTTCCGCAGGCGCGGGAACATGTCAATGTCGTCATACGAGATGCCGCCCTCCGAGATATACCTGCAGCCACAGACACCCACACCCACATCCATTCACGTCGATGTATTGCGGATTGGTGTGCGCATTCAGTACCCTTCCTGTGGGTTGGCGATCATCCCATCGAGCTTCTTGAGGCCCTCAGACAGCGCGGCGATCCACTCAGCCGACCGCTCGTAGTTCTCCTCATACGACGAGGGGTTCTCCAGTGGGTGGCGGGCTATGTAGGTCCGACGCGCAGAGTCAAACGCAAACTCGGGCAGATTCGCGCTCCACGCGAATCGCGGTCGTGAGAGCCGCCTTGACGGCTCTGCGATGCTGTCCAGCCTGCCAGAAAAAAATGATGGACAAGTGTGCCAAAGGGTGGCTGGCTGAGGGCTTCTCACCATTCCTTGAGGTCACTTCGGCCGCTGAATGGTTTCAGCAATGGCAATCCAGCACCGATCTCTTCGCTCTCGTCGATGTACTTGACGATGTCGAGGCTCTCGGGCATGATGAGCCCCTCGCCCGGCCGCCGGCCCCTCACCTCCAGAATGGGAGCCATCTTTTTGCCTATCAGGTGGGTGGGAGTCTCGATGTCGTCATTGGCCATGTAGACGAGATCGTGTTTGATGTTCTTGAGGCCGAAGATCATCCGCGCTCGGACACAGAAGGGGCAGTGGTCGTAGACGTACAGCCGTGGGAGGTGGAGGTACTTCTCGCCGCCCTTGACTCGAGGGTCGATGCGGCTGTCCTCGACAACCGGTGCAGGAATGGGCTTGGAAACCGTCCACTCGCCATCGGCAGCCACGCCGCCACGCTGCTGTGTTGCTGTTGCAGTCTGCTGCATCGCCAGAGGATGATACCGGCGATGCGGTCCGTGCCCCTGCATGAAAGAAAAGCAGTTGAAGGCGCATCAAAGGTGCGTACAAATGAGTGCAGCGCGTCTGTATGTGCCTCGTGTCTTTGTGCGCACCTGTCTTCTCGTTCGGTGCCGCACAAGCGCTGACGAGTGGGTGGCCTTGAAGCCTTCTGATGCGACGAGAGCCTCAGCGAGCAGCAGCAAGACTATGAGGATGCCAGACGCCGCACCTGCTGTCCTCAAATAAGCCATTTGAGGCCTTGCTTCAAGTCTCCCCACAGCTAAGCTCGCAGATCTGGGAGCTTGTGAGAGGAGGCGATGGCCTGCGCAGCAGAGCTTTGGGCCGGCGCGAACATGTTGTCATGTCTTCTGCCCGCCGTATTCATCCATTCATCTTGGTCGAGCAAGATGCCATCCTTCTTGCCGCACCGGTCGGTCACAGCCACTGGCAGACACCGCAAAGTGCCACCAATCAGGCGACCAAGACGGCGGAGGACCCTGCGTGCAGCCGACTCATCGACTCCGGCGGACAATGAGTCATTGCCAGTGCGGCAGATCCCCAGGGTGAGGAGCAGCCGTCCGCCTCCCTTGGTGTCAGCACCCTCCTGGACCACACGAGAAAGGGCATCACGAATCGCCAAAGACCTTCTCAAAGGTACGTAAGACATTCATCATCATCATCATGCCACCTCCCTTGTATTTGTTCGTCCGTGCTTTGTGTTGTTCTAGCTGGTGGTCGATGGCTGCGGCCTGACGAGCAGGAGAGCCTTTATCGCGCTGTGCTGGTTGACGTGACGGTGAGCGCCTGGCACCAGATGCACCGCAGCTACCGCCTGGAGGACGTCTTTGCCGAGTGGCGGGTAAGAGGTAAGGCGGCATCGTGGTTGCTTGTCCCCTTATCTGGCCATGCCGACGACGGCTGCCTGTCCGTTTGTGTGCGCAGGAGCGTCAGCTTGACTTTGCCGATCGTGACGCGCTGATATGTGCCGAGAGGGATGGTGAGTCTGAGGCCTTCTCTGACCTCGCCCAGCAAGCTTCACGGTGGAACCCTGCTTACGCGATATTTCACAGGTGGACAGATGGTCGGCAAAAATGGGCCAAAGGGGCACCTGTAGATGTTCCGTTCGTTTGTGTTTTCTTAGAGCGCTGCAGCACCCCGAATTGGGCGACTACGAGGCTTTTCGTCGGTGGTTCATCCGCGTCTTTTCGTTCGCCATCCCCACCCCCAGCAGCGTGGCAGAGCTGCTCGACGCCTTCCCGCCAGACCAGTACAAATTCGCTGACATCGGTCAGGGGAGATCACACACAAAAGTCACCATGTGTTGCCCAATCCATTCATTGATTGTTGTGTGCAGGTGGCGGGAGCGGCTATTGGAAGAGGCTGCTGAGGGCTTCTGGGTGCGACGTTCTGGCCTGTGACAGTCAGGTACGCGACACTGACCTGTGTTTCGGCCGCTGGGACGAGGTGGTCGAGGCGAACGGCGACGACTTCGTGAGGGACAACGAAGGGCTGGCGGACCGTGTGCTCCTCTACTGCTGGTCCACCAACCTCCCTGGCATTGACCACTACCAGGGAGACAGCGTGGTTGTAATCGGTGAAGACGAGGGAGGTCAGCTGAACAGAAACAAGCACAAGTAGCAGCTCTCATCTATGACGGTGTTGTTGGTCTCTTCGCCTGCCTGCCTGTCTGCAGGCTGCACGGGCAATTTGCTGCATGCTGGCGCGAGTGAGTGGCTGCTGCAGAAGACCATCCCCCTGCACCAGTGGCCCGGCAATCACGACGCTATCTGGATCTTCCAGCGGGGCCGGGCCGGGTTCCCTTACGAGATAAGGCAGGAGGCCATCATTGAGGAGAAGATGACCACGCTGAGCGAGAGCGACCCGACAGCATTTTACCTGAGGAGTGCCGTCAAGTACAACGGCGCACAGGGGGTGGAGATTGAGGAGGATAGTGGAGCGGACGAAGAGGTAGAGACCGAGACAGATGATAGTGTGTCGTCGACATAGACAGCTTCGACAGGTGACGAGTTAATGTCTGCGTGTCTCCGCGATGTGTGTCGGAGTCGATTGACTTGTTGTCACATCCATACATGGGATGTCTGTCGGTGAATGAATGACATCAATTGTCGTGGTCTGTCATCATCGCGCACACGCAAAAGTCATACATGTCGACACACAACACAAATGCACACGCTCACACCCCCACACACCCTACACAGCCCCCTCCGGTGATAGCACACGTCTGCTCACATGCAGGAATGTGAGCGGCTGGGTGAGTAAACACGCGAAAACATCCCTTATCCTGCCTGCTTGCCTGTCTGCCTCCCCTCGCCCCGCCCTCTCTACTGCCCCACCGCGCCATCCAGAGAGATATACCATTCCAATGGCAGACAGACAGGTAGGAAGCACAAGCAATCGATCAAAGAGCACCAGCCATTCCCCCCAGCCTCCCCCGCCCTCATCTTTGTGTGTGCCTCTCTCGTGTAAGGCGCAGCGGTCTCCATGTGACGCGCTTGATGCCTCGTCACACCCAGCTCCACCACACGTCAATCAAACACAGCCACGTCCAACCACCCCACACCCCTCACGTCACAACACACCACACACACAGCCCAGCACTACTGCTCCGTTGCATCATCACCATTCCCGCTGTCCGCTGCTGTGGGCTGGTGTGGGTTATTGGGTCGCTGCTGGTGCTGCTGGTGCTGGTGTGGGCTGCTGCAACGCGGCCCCCAGCTGCTGCCATGTGAACTGGCAGTCGGCATCGCCCAGATGGGCGTTGAAGCCCTTGACCACCGCCCCATCCGCCAGCCCCCACTTGGCCGCCTCGTCCAGCCTGGCCCGATGCACCACCTCACGCAGGCCCACGTGACCATGCGTGTGCACCACCTCGGGCGGACGGCTGTCGACACCCTCCAGCACGAAGCACTGCAGCTGCGGCACACGCACCACCTGGCCGCCCACATCGGCCGTCCCGCCCACCACCTCCCTGTTGCTGCTGGCCTGGTACACTGCCGACTTGACGAAGCGCACCGCTGCCGCACACACACGGCGGGCCAATTCCGTCTGCCGCACAGACTCGCCGATGGCCTCTGTGGTGGCCGATGCCGCTGCGTCCGCGTCAAAGAGGTATGACGCGATGCGCCAGCCGAAGATGGGGGCCTCTTGCGGGCCGACGGCCAGCCGGGGGGTCAGGAGGGCCGCGAGTGAGCGGTGGGGGCTGAGGGCGGCGTTGACGGCCGCCATGACGCAGAGACCCAGCTCGTTGAGCACCGTGGTGTACTCGGTCAGCACCAGCTGGCGGCGACGGCGGCGCCCCTCTGTGTCTGTGGGGATGCTGCTGATGTCGGCCCCGGCCCGCAGCAGGCTGCGGATGATCCGCTTGTAGTTGTCCATCTCGGCGCGAATCTTATTCCTGTTGGTCTTGGTTGTGTCCGGGTCCTGAAGCAGTTGAGTGCGGAGATCGACCACTACAGCAGCCCGGGCCAGGGGCGTGCTGCTGTAGTGGTCCCGTCTGTTGATGTCGGCAGCTGGCAGCTTGCGGCCGAGGTAGTCGGCCACGTAGGGAGAGCCATTCAGTGCCGCGCTCTGCAGCGGCGTCCATCCACCGCCGTCGGCTGCCGTCATGTCGGCCCCGTTGGCCGTGACGAGGTCCAGGTAGCTG
Organism: Vitrella brassicaformis; assembly: GCA_001179505.1. Taxonomy (NCBI): domain Eukaryota; family Vitrellaceae; genus Vitrella; species Vitrella brassicaformis. The sequence continues at coordinate 69,682 of CDMY01000209.1, forward strand.
TCGATGAACGACTGGGGGTAGTGGCCGCGTGCCTTCATGGCTGCCATGTGCACCAGGTTGACGCCGTGGTCTCGTTGGGTGGCGAGGGTGCGGTCTCGTCGGACGAGTCGCCGATACATCGACATGAGCACCTGCAGATACTCGGTGGGAGGCAAGAGAGAACAAAGAGGCAAGAGAGAACAAACAACGTTATGTGCATCCATCGCATGGACCACTGTTGGTGTTGATGAGTGCCTCACCGGTTCGTACTCATTCGCCGCCTGCGGACCCTCCTCACCGTCGGCCGTCTCGTGAGCCATTCCTGAACACCGCCACATAAATCGACCAAGCAGGTCTGAGTGTGCTTCTTGTGTGTGTGTGGAACGGTCTGTGTGGCATGGCTTGTAACTCACCCCTATCGACGCCGTCGAGATCTAGTTGCTCCGCCTGCCCACTGCCACTATGCTCCTCCTCAGCTACATCGTCTGCACACACCATCGAAGGCACGCACACACATACACAATTGCGAGGATGGTGTGTGTGTTTGATGTGTCAGATTCATTTGTGTGTGGCATACCCGCGTTGCCACCGTCACTGTCCGCCATGGCAGCGGAGGCCATCTGGGTATCGTCACTCAAACACCAACAGCTGCACCGACCCCACACAGAGAGGCAACAAGAGATGGGCAGACACCTGCTGCATGTGTCGTGTGTGTGCTCGCCCACCTAACTATGAGTCAAGTGGTAGAAAGGCCAATCAGTCCGCCCCGTCAATAAGGCCGACCTGCACAACACCACACCGGCATCCAAAGGCGCAAGCCACATTGTGACTCGTGCTGAGCCAATCGCATTGCACTCACCGCCGGATGAGAGCTGCTAAGCCGCGCGATTATCAATTCGCTCGTCAGGCAGGCCAGCAGATCTGTCTCCACTGCCGCCAGACGAGAAACGTCTTAAGAATGATGGATGGAGTGGATGGAGGGACTCGTCCACTTCTCTGTTTGTCACAGCGGCTCACGGAGGCCCTCTTAGCAGCGAAGCCCCATCGTAAAAAAGCCGTCCGCCTGTTCGTGTTAGAGCAGACGATGAAAAACCAATCTGCGCTCTCGGGGGTGAAATAAGAGGAAGTGACGGGTAGAAATGTTCTCATCGATGGCCATGGACGACGTACTTATGGGTGTAGACAAATATGTACGTACGCACATAGCAGGCTGAGGAAGGCCTCACTGAACACATGGCACGACTCGGCATAGCTGCATACACTACATGTGATGCTCCCCTGACGGCGTGGCGATGCTCGTGGCTGCATCTCTGACACGCGCAGCTGCCTGCCTGCCTGCTTACCGATCGACTGGCCAGCATCATCCTTCTCTGCAGGAACGTCCCCTCGACGTAGACAAATACGTAGAGGGCATACACACATGGCCACTCAAGCTACAGAAAAACATGCCTATGATCTCTTCTCTGTAGACGGTACTCCTGTCCCACCGACCGGTCAGCAGTCAGGAGAGCATCCAGGTTATCGCGGATCTGCTCAAGTTGGAGGGGTGGTCAGTCAGTGAGTCACCCCTCCAGATTGAGCAGCTGCGTGACGACCTGGATGCTCTCCTCCTCCGCGTTGACGTCCCCCACATAAATCACTTTGCCCTTGCCCACCCTGGCGCACGCCACGCCCACCGGGCCCGGCTGTGCCGACTCATCAGTCGACACATACATCCGATGCGCCTCAGGGACGTCCCTGCACACAGTAGAGGGCACGCCATGACACACACCGAGTTGCAGCCGCTTGACAGTGTGTGTGTGAATGTGTGTGTGTGTGCGTACTTGAGTGAGCAGCATTTGTTGTTGATGGCTTGGAGGGAGCATGACTGCGGTGCGTGGCTGGTCTTGTGGAAGGTGGTGCGCCCGTACGCAGTGAATTTCCACGACAAGTCGCACCTGCACTCACGCACATACGGCAACACACACATGCGTCCGCAAACTGCGTGCAGGTGATGGACTGGTGTGTCTTATGTGTGTCTGACTTGCGCAGGAAGTCGTCAACGAACGGGACAGGTGCGCTCTGCGGCACCAGGACCGCCGTGGTGCCCTCGTCGGCCACTATCGTGTGCAGACACTTGACCACTCCATCCACCTGACGGCGGACCTACATGCACAGGCAGACAGACAGGCAGACCGAGACAGTCAGACGTGCGCATGGCACATCACGTGTACCGCCCACATTGGGATCCTCCAGATCAAGGCCGCAGAAAGGGTCGAACACCATCGCCAGAACAACAGCAGACGGCTTCCTCCCTGCACACACACCGCACCACATGCGCCTCTCTGTCTGTCTGTCTGCCTGTCTGCCTGTCTGTCTGTCTGTTCGGACCGCGGTGTGCGTGCGTACCCTGCTCTCCTCCTTCACGATGGTCCAGCCCGGGGCGACTTTCTCAGCACTCTTCGAGAAGAAGAAGCTGGGCGAGGAGTCGACAACGAGCACATCAGGAGTGCTCGAGGGAGTCGCGGTCTACGCCCTTCATGGAGGAGAGCGATTTCACGGAATGTAGAGGCTGCGCGCTCGAGGGTGAAATAATAGGAAGTGACGGGTAGAAATGTTACATTCACAACTGATGTTCTTGCTGTGCGCTGCATGCGGTATCCGGATGCTTTCCTGACATACTCACACACTCATTTGCAGAAATGTTGGATCTCTGCAACACTCTGCAAATGCCTCAAGAGATCCAACATTTCTGCAAATGAGGCAGCCAGTATGCCCGCACAAGCACCCCAGACACGCACACGTCAGTGAAGGAAACACCATCTCTGCCTGGCTGGCTCCGTCAAGTAGGTCATGGGTGCAAACGGCACCCACGCATTCACTGCCGTAGTCCCTCTCTGACCAGCCAAGGGCCCCCCACCAAATGAGCTACGCACCTACCAGTTCAGCTACACACACAGCTGTCGAGCTACCGACCAGTACAGCCACCTAATCACAACACCAGAAATACGAACTTCGGGTAATGTGTGTGTGTATGGCTATGCGAAGCGCTGCACGCACACAATGGAGAGAGTCAGCACATTGCAATGAAAGCACTACCAAAAATAGGTCACACACGCAATCCAGTCCAACCCGCACACACGGCATCCAACACATCGATGTCGCCATACACACACGCACACGCACACGCACACGCATTTGTAGAGAGTGTCCTTCTAGCGAATCCATTCCCAACCAACCAGCCAGCCCGCCTGATTATCCACCGACACCCTCTTGATCTCGTTCCCCGCCCCTATCACACATCGACACCTGAGATTGCGCTGAGCCCAGCTGGCCAGAGAGTGAGTTGACCTCGGCGAGTGACGCCTGTCTGCCTGTCTGCCGACTGAAAACACACACCGGTCCACTTGGGACGGCGCGGGTGCCATGACAACCTGATGCATAGATAGAGCATGATTCACTCACAGTGTAGCCATCGGGTGCAGTGTGTGTGTGTGCGTACCCTTCGCTCAACAAAGGGATGGGATGGACGCCATCACTCACCAACCAACCACCAAACGAGAAAACACAAAAGACACAACAAGCGACCGACAGCCATCCACACGCGACCACGACAACAAGAAATGAGTTTCCTCCCTCTCCCCTCCCCCATCCATGAGCCCCCTGAGCGCAAAACAAGACGGCGGTTTGGCAGAAAAACAACGGCGAGAAAAGGCGACGAGAACGGCGCATGACGACAGTGCCCGCCGGCCGACCGGCGCACCCCGCGTCAGTTGTTGCTCACATGAGTGGAGGTCGGGATATCAGGTCCCGCCCCCACTCTGAGACAGCCACACACTGCCCACTGGGAGGCCAGACGACCGGCCGACACAAAGGAAACCAACACAAAGGAAGCCGCGACCGACCGACAGCCATCCAGACCGACGCAGCCAAACCAACTTGACAGGCACACAACACACCAGCCCACCACACACACAGACACGCAGATGACAGGTGAACGGACAGTGTGACTGAAACGGCGCAAAAGGAGACGCATGGCGGTGTTGGCTCGGCTGGGCGGCACATCCCCAAGTTCACGCACTGACGACACACAAGGGGGTCGGGATATCAGGTCCCGCCCCAAGCAGTGACCGCCACACACGCGCCCCTGGAGAGGCCGGCCAGACGAAACGAACGAAAAGAAAACAGTGGTCGACAGCCATCCAGACTCACGCAGCCACACCAACGCAGACACACCGATCGTCGAGAGGTAAAACAACAAATCGACTAACACACTCGACTCCAAAACAGCGCGAGATCTACAGCCACCCCCCACACAAAGAAAAACGACAGAATATCCTCCCATGTGTTCCCTCTCTCCCATTCCCTCTCTCCCATAAATGAACCCCACGTGGTGAGTTCCCCGGCGACACCGACACCGGCTGGCCGGCACATCCCCAGTTCACGCGGTGACGGCAGATGCGTGGAGGTCGGGATATCAGGTCCCGCTCCACGCACTGCCGAACACCAACGCGCCCACGGAGAGGCCCGACAGCCAACCGACGGACAGGAACAAAGACGTGACTGGAAAAGAAAGAAACAAACGACCCCAACACGACAGCGACTCGACAACAAACGCAACCAAGGAGAAGAAGACGACGGCGATTCGACGACGAAAATAAAAGGGAACCCTGCGAGTGAGCGGCAAGAGACCAAAGGGATGAGCAGGTCTCCCCCTTAAGCTGTGCTGTGCTGTGCCGCAGACCTACCGCTGGTGAGTGAGTGAGTGGCTTTGCGTCGGCCATCGACTGGCCTGTACTGTACTGGTGGTGTCTGGCAGGTGCTCGATGGACGCCTTAAGCGCACCGTCCTGCTCGTGGTGGTCCTTAAGAGCGCGACACAGTCATAGGGCGCCCATGCGGCTGAGGGCTGCTATGCCGGTGTCCATCGGCCGCTATGCCGGTGTCCATCTTGCCTATGTCGCCGCCGGCTGTGAGGAAGGCGTGGAGGTCGACAAGCGTCGAGGGGTGGGCCACGCCAATGGCATCACACAGCACAGTGCGGTCGTCGCTGAGAGTCGCCAGCACGCCACTCGGAGGAGGCAAACTCTGACCCTCACCCTGCAGACAGAGAGGATACATGCTGTGTGGTGGCCACGTGCTTGCAAGCAGATTTGTTTGCTTACGTGTTGGAAGAAGGGCACGATGGCCAGAAGGTCGGCTCGCTGTGAGGCCTTACGGCAACGATGTACTCAGTCCACTCGTCCTTGCTGGCAAACGTCCTTCCCCATCTCAGCTTCCGCCGACCCGTCAGCCACACCGTCAGTGAGGGCTAGTTGAGCAGACAAAGCGACTCTGCATGGCAAACAAGCAGACCATCACACGCCTCACAGGTGCTTGTGCCTGCCTCGCCCAGCGACCCACTCACCCGCTCGCTGACGCAGCAGGATCTGGGCGCCGATTCTCGACAATCGGCTTGTTAATCGGAGGCTTCAGCGGTAGAGCTGCCAGTACTGTCTGCCGGAGGGCGACTCAACCATACTCGACCCGCCAGGTGGTACATGTTAGCAGGGACCAGCGGCGGTCTGCCGCCGAGCTGGGGTTTGCCGACGTCCGCCGGGCACAACGGAAGCACAAACACCGACTTTAAGCCGGGTGGCTCCTCCCTGGCGCCTCGCGAACCCCCGTCACCCGCCGCAGAGGAGCGCCGACCCGACCATCCTCACGACTACAGCCAGGTCGAACGAATGGCTCATTCTGGCTCGGTCGAGCCACCCCCTGCTCGCCCCTGCCGCCGTCTGCTGCTGCTGCTGCTGTTCCCTCTGTCGCATGAAGCTCAGGAACGCCTGATGGTCCTTGGATGGGAGTGATGGTGATACGAGGGAGAGGGAGGTGGTGGGCAGGGGCATCTCAGTCGCCAGCGGTTGGTTCGGTTGGTTGTCAGTTGCGCGTTCGCCTGAGTCAAATTCCTCCATGATGTCCGCGTACGTGGCCGGGTCGGGCAGGCGGGAATGCCCACGGCATCGGCCAGCCGGTCGCGATCCGACGCCCCCATGGCAAAGGCACCACGCAAACCTGACAGACAGTGACATCATTGCACACAAACAGATGGGGATAGAGTGAAATGGCCCACCATAACGCATGTGCATGTGCATGTGGTTGTGGTGCGGTTTGGTGGTGTTTGTTCACCTAGCTTAGCGACGCGTCTCGGCGGTCCCCTCTTCTGCTGTGCGCAGCGCGCCGCCTCCTCCTTGACGGATGCGAAGAAGGCAGCCTTCTTGTTGCTCATGTAGATGCCCGGGTAGAGGGAGTCGTTGTCCGCTGGTGTGAGGGCCCTGACTCGGTCAGTGACCCGCCGCCGCAAGTCCTTCATGAGGTCAAGGTTGGCACGGTGCAGTCGCATCTGAAGCGGCTGCTCCTCATCCTCACACTCACTCCCGTCCGACTGCTCGCCGTGCTGGTGGGGATGGTGGGGGGCATCGCCGGGCTCCGCGTTGACCGTCCGCTTCATCCGTCCCTGACTTTCGGTGGTGTGGCTCGCCACGCCAGCCTCGTCCATGGCATCCTCGACATGGTCATCCGCCCCGCCCCCCACCCCCTCCCACTTGGCCCAGTCCACCTGCTGCAGAATGGCGTCCACTTGTCCTCTGGGCAGTGGGTGCAGCGACCACTCAGCGGCCTTGGCGTTGCGCTTGTCCACCGCGCACTCGACGGCCGCCCTGAGGGAGGGGAAATCCGCACACACCACCTCCTCTCTCGGCTGGCCCTCCTGCTGGCGGAACCCCACCATGATCGTCTCTATGGCCGTCGGCGGTGCAGCGTGGGTGGTGCTGGGCACGGCAGAGAGGCCGAGGGGTGCCTCGGGCGGCAGGAGTGACCTGAGCTGCTCGATGAACGACACCTTCATGCGGCGGCTGTGGGTGTGTGGGACGGGGGCGGGGGGCTCATTGTTCTGCCGTCTCTTGCGTCGTTTGGGTGCGGTGTCGAGGGTCTCGTAATTGCTCCAGTCCTCTGTGTCGAGGACGTGGTCGGCCTGGTCGATGGGGATGGCCGCGAGGCCCAGTCTGGCTGCGCTGTTGCGGACCTTGATTGCCTCGCGATAGGCCTCCTTCATGGGCCACTGGGAGGTGTGGAAGTCCTTGATGTTGACGTACTCGCCCTGGATCTTGTTGAAGCACACGCGGACCTTGGCCCACGGGTCCCTCCTGGTCGGCCGCCACGGGCAGACGCCCAGAGGCTGACGGTCGGGGATCAGCGCACGCAGACGCAGAGTGAGCGGGAAAGCGCTGGTCGGGTCGGGCTCGCCATTGGCTGCGCTCTGGTTGGAGCTGCTGGCGTGCCGTGACTCGGACAGGCCGTCAGGGACTGTCGGTGACGGGTGCGGGGGGGCCTTGGCGTCCATGTCCCTGGCCTCGGCCTTGCTCCCGCCCATGGCAGAGGGGATGATTGGCTTTTCCTTCAGCTCGTGCGTCGCTTTATCCCCCCTCTCGACAGTGGGGAGGGGGCCCAGTGCACCGTTTTGTGGTGTGGGCGGCGGAGGAGGGGCTGATGGTCTGGGCGGTAGGGCGCCTGATTTGTCCGCCTGACGGGGCATCGTCGGCCGTTGGTGAAACGAATCTGCAGCAAACAAGAGGAAAAGGCAAATAGACAGGATCCATGCAATGCATCCATGTGCTCTTGGTGTGTGGTATCTCGCGTACCCGCTGATCTCACTGCCGACCGACCGCCGTGCCACCGGCGATCGCTCGACACACCAACACCCCACACCACACACACATCCACCCCACTTCACGCACTACGAAGGCGAAAAAAGACGACCAGCAGTCAGACAGACAGACGTACAGAAAGACGTACAGAAAGACATTCAGCAGGGCTGGCCACACACACGGGTCGCCACAGGCACCATGAGACCACCACAACCGCGCGTGAGCTCTCGTGTGTGTAGGTGTGTCGGTTGGGGTACAGAGTGAGCACATCGGCTGAAATCTCTCTCAGATGGGTGGCGTGTGTGTGCGGTCAATGTGTCCATCGCTCTCGACTGACTCGAACAAGAACCCCCCCCACACTCACACATACACATACATCACACAGGCGCCACTCGGCACGCAATCTCATAAGACGGATGAAGAGGCAGCCACCCGCACTCTTCACATGGCAGTCATGCCCCGCAGCCTCCCCCCCTCTCTGCCTGTCTGTGTGTGTGTGTGTGTGTGTGATGGGTCAACATGGGCAAGTTATGCCCAGCAGCGTCCTCCTGGCTACAGGGATGGACTTCGACCAAGTCGTCACAGAGAGAGGGGCAGGCAATCCGTTGGTTACAACGGCCATATCTATTGGCAGTGCCTGCCAGACACACCCACCCACCCACGCAGACACATACCCACCCAGACGCTACGAGACCGTACCATCAGTCAGACTAGGGGGGGCGGCTTGGCGGGGGACGTTCGCGGTTAGACACGCGCTCGTCAGCCCCAGCCAGCCAGCCCACTAATGGCGCGCACCCATACAACGGTCGACGAGCCACTGGCAGAGCCAGCAGCCCGACCTCACGCCCTTCTTGTCCTCCCTCGTCCTGCCCTTCTTGGCCTCGCCCTTCTTGACCGCCGGGCTCTTCGTGGTGGGCGTTGGTTTGGTGGATGACGGCTGTGAGGGGGCCTTCTCGTCCTCTCTCGCTGCGCCTCGCCTGCTGCTGCTGCTGCTGCTGCTGGGAGCGGTGGAGGCAGCAGTGGGCGTGTCGGTGTCCTCCTTCTTGGCGCCCCTGCTGGTGTTGGCGATGTGCTTGGTGTGCCGTGCCTTGTCGGCCGTCAGTTTCTCTTCAATGTACGCCGCCACGGCAGGCCCCATCTTCTTGGCCACCGCCGCCTCCGCCGCCCTCTGCTTGGCCCACCTCTCCCTCAGCTTGGCCAGATTCGCGTCGTGAGCCTTGTTTGCCGCCGCAACGCCCCGCTGGATCTCCTCAATCTGCACGAGTGAGGGAGCAGATAGATGGGCAGAGGTAAGGCAGTAAAGTCCCTGTTTGTATTCGTTGGCAGGTTGGTCACCCACCCGGACGTAGATCTTGGCCAACTCAGCAGGGGTGAACAGGTGCTCGTTGCCCTGAGAGACAGACAAACAGACAGACAGACAGACACACAACAAACACGCAGAGAGTGTGTCGCACTCACAGCAGAGCAGAGAGAGGACATATCATGAAATATGCTGTGAGTGCGCAGCTTACCCCAAGTTGCACTTCCTCATACGGAGGAGGAAACCCCTCACTGCTATGGAGGCGGCAGATGTCGTAGGCCTCCTGCAGCCGCTGAAACGCCTCGACAGAGCCGCCCTTGTCTGGGTGGCACCTCTACACACACACGCACACAGCACAGCATGCCAGCATGCCGCATGCATGCATCAAATGAGCCCTCCCCTTTGGTCAATGCGCTGGCGTACCAACGAGAGCTCCTTGTAACGCGCTCTTATGTCATCAGAAGTGGCAGAGCTACAGAGGCCGAGGGTCCTAAGTGCGTCATCAATGCACGACAAACTCTGCATCATGCTGGCGGTGCGCTTCTGCCTGTTTCTTCCGGCGGTGGTGGTTAAGGGTAAGATTGTTCCGTCTATTGCTTTGAGGGCCGCAGGGCGCTGCGCCAATTGCGCTGCGCTGCGCAGCTGCGCGTGATTCCGCCCCGCAGCAATGTTTCAACAGAATGCGATAGTGTCGTCTTCGGGGTCGGATGTCTTGACGATCAGCGACTCTGACGGGACGGATCATGAGTTTCGCATCACAGAGACCATACGGGTGAGTGCACAGACAAACATCTGCAGGCAGGCAGGCAGGCAGGCAGGCAGGCGAGCAAGCAAACATGTCTCGGATCTCGCGTGTGGTTGTGATGTATATAGAATAGAGGAGGTATCCGACACCAGGCTATCTGGACCAGGACCAAGAAACTCGTGACCAAGACCAAGGAACTCGTGACCAAGACCATTGGCAAGGAACTCGTGACACTAAGCGAATGGGCCACGGCGGACAAAGATGCGGCCTTGGTGAAGGAGGGAGGGAGGGAGGGAGGGAGGCAAGTGCTGCTGTACAGCCATGCAACCAAATGTTTGGTGTTCTTCTGCAGCGGTTGCTCTCGCGCTTGAGCATGTTGGAGAACGGTACCAGGAATGTAGTCAACATCAGACACATATTCATGAAGCATGGCGTACCCACCCACGCCGTCATGGAACGGACGACCCCATGGTACGGCTGGCTTCGCTGCGTGCGTGTGCGGTGCCCTTTCTCACGTCAGGGACGTTGTGTGGGTGCGTGTGTGGGTGCGTCTTTGGACAGGTTGAGTCTTCCATCGAAGAAATTCATTTCAGATGTGCGAGTGGTCGCCAACATCGTCGGGCCAGTTGTGGACGTCGCTGTCGAAATGGATACCCTGTGAGCAGGCAGAATGGGCATCCATTCTACCCATCTGGCATGCGGATTCGGTTGTTTCGCAGGGGAGTGGTGCATCCTGAGATCTGTGTGGAGAACCTTTCGCTGGCCAAGGTTGGCTCGCGCGCAGTCGCGAAGCTCGCTGGACTCGAGAATGTCCAGGAGAGCCCGATGTAAGACGAGACAACAGACACACGCCGACAGACACTACAGCAGCCTGTCGGTGGGTCTGTGGCTGCCTGCAGCAAGGCGACCAGTTGCACGTGCCTCTACGCATCACCCGAAGAGCTCTCTGGCAGGCTGGTCACTCCGGCCATTCACATATGGCGAATGGGTAAGCAAATCAGACAGCACATGCCATTGGCATCCGTCCATCAAGCATGACCTTCTGTCCGTTCGTGTGGTCAGGGCATCTCACGGTCGAGCTCTTCAAGTCCAAGCCTCTGTTCGACGGCATGAGTCTCGCGGTGGGTGACACACTGACCCACACATACATTCCATCACGCCACTCGAGCTGCATGGATGTCATTCGCGTCCTTTCAGGATGTCATGGATCTGCTGCAAGAGCCGGAGATGTTGGCCGACTACATCCGAGAAGCCATGCAGGAGCTGTGTAGCGACAAGTCCGACCTGGGCGATGGTGGCGTCGTGGCGTCTGTCGTCAGCTGGATGCAGGTCCAACCTCAGGATCGCCCGAAGGCGGCATCGGTAAGTAAGACGAAGGAGGGCGGGCACACACACCCACTCGTCACCCGTTCTGTCTGTCTGTCTGTCTGTATGTCTGTATGTCTGTATGTATGTCGTAGGTGAAGGAGAGCTGTCCGTGGCTGAAGAAGCACTACTTCGATATCAGTCCGACGGCATCAGCCTCGACCGCCCTCGACACACTCATGTTCGGCGCCCACGAAGGAGCCCCCCCCCGCCAGCTCGACGTTGCCCAAGCAGATGCCCCCTGGCGCTGCCCGCGTCGACGACGTCGCACGCCGCCCCCCACCCACGCCTGCCGATGACCCTTCACCCGCCAGCCACCTAGTGCCGTCCCCATGCCCCAAGACCGTCGCCACCCAAGACGGGTCATCCCCAGCCCCAAAGCACCCCTCTCGCACGCCCCTCCATGGCCTTGCGGGCTCCTCTGCGAGCCGCCCTCTGCTGCCCAAGGTGGCGCCGCGGCCACAGAAGGGCACTGAGAGTGTCCGGAAGGAGCGGGGGGAGATATGGGATTTCTCGAGGGAGAAGGCCGAGAGCGACCGACAGGATCGCCTGGCGCGCGACACACAGGAGCGTCTGGCCCGCCACCACCCCAGCGGCCCTCACAAGCACCCGCCCGCATCAAAGCACCACTGGCAGCACAGAAAGGACCGCGACGACCCATCCTACCACGGACACTATGGGCTCAAAGAGCGGCCGCGCACCAAGGTGGTGGACACGAGGGGCCCATTCGACGACTCCCAGGGACGGGGCAAGGAGTGCGAGAGGGGGTCGCGTCGGACTCTGCAGCCGGCCGCAGGGACAGTGGAGCCGCGGCGGCAGGCGCTACTCAGACAGCAACTGAGGGCCACTCATGGCGATGGTCAGTGAGGGAGGGAGTGGGCCGGGCAGATGGCATGCAGCTGCATATGTGGATGTGAGTGTTGTGTGTGACAGGCAATGTAGAGGATCGTACTCGTCTTAGCCGATCAGCAGATGTGTTGCCGGGCGACCCCGTCTCAACACAGACGGGCGCCAAACTCAACGTCGCAGGTAGGTGGCTATTGATTGGGGTGCGGATGCAGCTGCCCTCTCTCTCATCTCTCCCCCTCTGTGTGTGTTGCAGGTGTGTCTAGTCGTCCATCCAAGCAGAGCGCTGCTACGACGCGCCAAGAGGAGCTGGCTGGGAGAGAATCGGCGCGCACCCGAAAGGAGAAAACCACTCTGACTAGGTGAGAGAGAGATCGCTACTGCGGCGCGCTCTCATGTGAGTCGATCACATTCCTGGCCTCTCTGCCCTGCCTTTGTGTTGCAGGTCGGGCAGTAGCGGATCTTCAGCAGCCAAAGCCACCCACACATCCAAGCGCGCAGCAGGGCTCACCACCAGCCACCGCAAGAATGGCGCGGCGTCGGCAGAGCCGGCTACCATCAGCACTGGTGGTGATGTGCGTGCCATAGCGCAAGCAACCCTGACTTGTGCGGCCGGAATCTACCGCGGCTATATGGAGGAGGTGCGCGCTGCCGCTCAGGATCGATCCGAGCCGTTCCCTCCGTCGCGCCAGCCTGGCGTCAACCGCCCCCCCTTGTCGCATCCCCTACCCGACCACGACAACGACAGTGACGACGGGAGCAGTCAGGAGGGCGAGGGCCACAGTGAGGAGGACCGCCCCGTGAGCGTGGTGCTGGCCGACTGGCCCGCCGCCTCGGCGAGGCGGATCGCACGGTGGGCCAGGGGCGATCCACTTGTCACTCACTGCCGCCAGCCGAATACCGAGAGTGTTCGCCGCCTCGTTCGTCCGCCAAGGCCCCAGAGACATCCCCTCCCAAGGCCAGCAATAGCAAGGGCGGCTTCAGCTTGGTCGGCATTCCCTTTTCCCCCTCTCAGCGGCCGCCCACGCCCACCGAGGCGCCAGTGGATGCGTCGCTGTGCCTCTCCCCCTCACCGTCAGCCAATTTGCCCCCACCAGTATCGCCCATCTCACCGTCATCGCCCATCAGGTCGCCGTCTCGCGGCCCCTTCGGCAATCGGCTGTTCTTCCGTCGCCCTTCCTCTCCCGGCCGCTCACCCACAAATCAGCAGCGTAAGGAGGGCCGTGAGGGGTCGTTGCCGGCCAGTCTGCGTAGCTCTCTGACAGTCCTGCAGCGGCGGACGGGCCCCAGCAGCCAACTATGGATCGACACGGACCTGCAGCACGAGCAGCGTCTGAGCCACCTCCGCTCAGCCGCCGCCACCTGAGCGATCTCGACCTGGCGGTGGGCGTGGTGAGGGGCAGTGGCGTGGAGCAGCCAGTGCCTACGCATGAGGGGCCGGGTGAGGGAGAGCGGCTGAGTGAGGGAGAGCAGCATGGGCATCCCGGCGATCCTGAGAGCGAAGGGTCGCTCGTGTATTCGTGTACCTCGGCCTCGTGGTCAGCAACGCTGAGCTCCGACCCCAGCAATGCAACCACACCAGCAGCGGCCGCCATGGATCGTGGCCAGGCGGACACTCAAGGGATCGATACTCTACAAGACGGCGCCGCTGATGTGGCCGAGGAGGGCGGTGAGATGACGGGGGGGGCGCTCGCGGTGGCGGGGGGCAGTCAAGGACGGGAGGGCGGCCTGCGGGGTCCAGTAGCTACAGCGATGGATATGGTGGATACGACCACAGTGCAAGATCAGCAAGCAGTTGACGTAGGCGAGTGCACTCACACACGGATGGATGACACAAGACACCTGTGCACCACCTACTGTGTCTTGTGTTTGTGGCTGGTTGACTCAATCAGGAGTCGGATTTGCCAGCGGCGCCTTCCTTGCCGCGCGGCGGAGACGTACAGAGGAATACTAGGGAGGGCGATACACGCAGAGAGGAGGGATAAAAAGGTCGGGCGGGAATAGGTGTGTGAATAGCTGATGGCTGCTTGCAGTATTTATTGACATTCTTGGGAGCATGTGCGCGTTGTTCTTTATTCCATTCCAGGTGTGCAGAACTCGTTGTCTATATAATTCACTCATACTCCATGTGCAAGCGTCAGCCATCCAACACGCACACCAGCTGTGCTGTCTGACCTTCATTCACACCATCACCATCTCCCAAGCCCGCCCACAGGCACTAAGATAGCTGTGGCCAAGATACATCATCACGCACACACAGGTGACGACGCATAGACAACAAATGCGTCGTGACACACACACCCAAGGCCACCATTTCACCCACAAACGGCTACTCGGCACGGCTACACATCTACATATCTACATGCTACGTCCGGTTATAGTACCTTCTCCTCGATGAATTGGCTAGACAACGCAGATCTGACTCGTCCATCTGTCATCGCAGCACCGTATATCATACACACGCAAGCTACAGAAAAACATACCTATCATCTTCTTTGTAGACAGTACAAAAGACACCATCTACCAACGATTAGTCAGTCAGTCAATCAGTCAGTCACCCTTCCACCTTGAGCAGATCCGCGATGACCTGGATGCTGCTCTCCTCCGCGTTGACGTCGCCCACATAGATAACTTTGCCCTTGCCCACCCTGGCGCACGCCACGCCCACCAGCCCCGGCTCCGTCGGCCTGGGCGCCTAGACCAGGCTGGTCGTCACCGACTAATCAGTCGACACATACATCCGATGCGCCTCAGGCACGTCCCTGCACACACACGCCATGGCACACACCGAGTTGCAGCCGCTTGACAGCGTGTGTGTGAATGTGTGTGTGTGTGCGTACTTGAGTGAGCAGCATTTGTTGTTGATGGCTTGGAGGAGGCATGACTGCGGTGCGTGGCTGGTCTTGTGGAAGGTGGTGCGCTCGTACGCAGTGAACTTCCACGACAAGTCGCACCTGCACTCGCGCACGTACGGCAACACACACACGTGTACGCAAAATGTCTGCAGGTGATGTGGCGGCGTGTGTTTGTGCGTCTGACTTGCGGAGGAATTCTTCGACGAACTTGACAGGTGCGTTGTGTGGCACCAGCACCGCGGTGGTGCCCTCGTCGGCCACCATCGTGTGCAGACGGCTGACCACTCCGCCTATCTGCTGCCGGAACTGACAGACAGACAGACAGACAGACGGATGCGCATGTACTGGTGGAGATGGATGGACGTCAGGGTGGCCTACGCTGGGGTCCTCCGGCTCGCTGCCACAGCAATCGTCCAAGACCATCGCGAGAACGACGGCGGACGGCTTCATCTCTACACACAACACACACACAGAGACCATTGAGTCAGGGAGTGCATGTGTCCTCCCGCCTGTCTATATCTCTGTCTGTGGACCTTGCAGCTTCTGCAGTATGTCGACTTCCCACTCCTCATTCTCCACAACGGTGCATCCGGGGATCACCTTCTCGGCGCGTTTCGAGAAGAAACACGAGGGCGTGGAGTCGATGATCAGCACCTCGGGTGTGGTTGTGGTGGCCCTGGTGGAAGACTGACTCCGCAGCGTCTGAAGGTCAACGCCAAGCTTTTTCTCTGCATACCGGCCCCCATGCTGCAGCAGGAAGCCTCGCTTCATCGGAAGTGATCTACGCGGCTAAGCTCGCAAAGGAGGACGATCCTCGCCGTGTGCCCCACCAGTGCCTGGCCGGTCCCAACCATTTGCAGCACATCTGGCTGGCTTCATGATTTCTCTCATTCACATACTATTCAACTCTAATCAGCTACTAGGCACCATTATATCTACACATCTACGCATCTCACTGAGACTCACAGACAGACAGACAAAAGCTAGTTGCACATCTAGTCAGTCAATCAGTCAGCCTTGTTTGAGCAGGTCCGCGATGACCTGGATGCTGCTCTCCTCGGCGTTGACGTCGCCCACATAGATAACTTTGCCCTTGCCCACCTTGGCGCAGGCCACGCCCACCAGCCCCGGCTCCGTCGGCCTGGGCGCCCACACCAGGCTGGTCGTCACCGACTCATCAGTCGACACATACATCCGATGCGCCTCAGGGACGTCCCTGCACACAGTAGAGGGCACGCCATGACACACACCGAGTTGCAGCCGCTTGACAGTGTGTGTGTGTGTGTGTGCGTACTTGAGTGAGCAGCATTTGTTGTTGATGGCCTGTAGGGAGCACGACCGCGACGCGCGGCGCGTCCTGTAGAAGCTGGTCCTTTCGTACTCCGATCGCTCCCACGGCAAGCCACACTGTGTTGTGCGACATGGATGGATGGAACACACACACACACACACACACAGAGAGAGAGAGAGAGAGCAACACATGAGGAGGAGAAGCAATCAGGTGACGCTGATCCTGTTTGCACCTTGCGGAGGAAGGCTTCGACAAACGGCACCGGCCCGTTCTGAGGCACCAGCACTGCCGTCGTGCCCTCTTCAGCTACCATCGTGTGCAGACGCTTGACTAGTCCATCAATCTGACGACGGACCTGCATGCACAGGCAGGCAAGTGGACGCGCGCATGACACAATGTCACACAATGCCACTTCACTTACCACCCACCCGGGAAAGCTTCAGATCATTTCTGAAGACAGGGTCGAACACCATCGCCAGAACAACAGCAGACGGCTTCCTCCCTGCGCACACCACACACAGCCAGAGGGACCAATCTGCCTGTCTGTCCGTCTGTCTGTCTGCCTGCCTGTGGTGTGCCTGTGTACCCTGCAGCAGCCCCAGGATGTCGGGTTTGTTCTTTTTTTAATGATCCAGGACGGGGCGACTTGTTCAGCGCTCTCCGAGAAGAAAAACCCGGGGGAGGAGTCAAAGACCAGCACATAGGGGAAGAGCCCAAGACGGGCACAGATCCGGCTGATGATCTGTTCGGCTTTCAGTAAACAGCAAGCAAACAAACCTTGCTTCGCTGCTGGATGGCGCCTCTTGCAACACACCCAGACGCTCATCTCGAGAGGCCTTGAATCAGACCGGTTACGCGGAAAGATCTCTTGTGGGTGAAATAATAGGAAATAGTGACAAGTCGACATGCGAAATGTTCCTGACTTTTTCGCTTGCTGTGCGCTGCATGCGGAATCCGGATGTATGTGCAGACACGATGGACTTCTCATTTGCAGCATATGTTGGATTTGTGCAACACTCTGCAAATGAGGCAGCCAATATGCCCGCACAAGCACCCCAGACACGCACGCGCAGTGAAGGAAACACCATCTTTCTCGGATTGACATGCACAGATATATCCACGCCACACAAAAGGGCAAAAGCACCCTTGCACCCATCACACGTTCACACGACATGTACCCGCCGGACACCAATGAGAAAGGCGAGCATGTGGGGGAAAACCATACTCGGTCGGTCGCAGACACAGACACAGACAAGGACACGGACACGCAATTCTTTCACAAATGCAGTCAGCCGCCTCCCTTCTTCTTGGCCAGGAGAGCCTCACGGATCTGCAGACACCAAGGAATACACGCAACACGCACACGGCCAAGCTATGAATGTATTTCTGACCGTCATTGTGCCGACTGAATGTTGTCCCTCCCTCCCTCCCTCAAGTACTGACCTCCTTGAATCTTGCGAGGCATTCCTTTTTGTTTTTGCCGGGCACGTCAGCGGCGATGGCCGTCCACCGCTCGTTCACATCTATGCTCGATGGATGCTTGGACAAAGCACGCTCCAACGCCTACCAATACACACACCCAACGCATCCAAACTGTGCTCGCCCGTCGTGCTGCTGTGCCCCTCTCTCTCTAGGTGTTGTGTGTGTACCTGTTGTTGGTCGGCAGTCCATTCAGCTGCAGGGGCGCTCTCAGCAGCAGCGGGGGCTTGCTTCCCATCTGCCTGTGTTGGTGGTGCTGCCTGTGAGGGCCCGGACGCGCCGTTGACGCTGGCTGACGACGACGATGCCGACGCTGATGGGGCCGCCGCTGTTGTGGTATCGTCGTCGAGTCTCTGGTCGGCGGGCGCTTCGATTTTTTTGAATGCGCCCTTGTTGTGCTGCATGAACTGGTTGAAGGCCACCTGGTCGAGCTTGGACCCCATCGACTTGAGCGTCTGGCCCTGAGACATCTCCTTGGTCTTCTCGATCACCTACACACACACACACACACACGCAGAGAGAGAGAGAGAGAGAGAGAGAGAACGCGCAATTGAGTGGATGGGTGGATAGAGATTTACCTCTTCGGGCGTCTTGGTGCCGATCATGGCTGCGATGAGTTGCCAGCGCCTGGCGGTGCCGCCAGGGTGCTTCTGAAGCCCCTTGGCGAGCATCGACAGCTCGTCCGGCGTCCAGTCGCTCTTCTGCGCTGCGCGACGCGCCTCCTCCGCTGCCTTGCGCTGAGCCTGCAGACAGCAGAAACGGCAAAAGAATGCGATGAGTGGGTGGGCGATGTATGGATGTGGGATTGGTGACATGACCTACCTCCTGCTGGATGGCCTTTTGCCTTTTGGCGTCTTCTTCCCTTTGCCTTTCCTCCATCATGACGTCGATCTCGGCGTTGATCAGACCACCCACACACTCACCCAGACCTGCATGGCACACAACAGAAGAGCAGAGGTTGAATAAACAGCGAACATCGGTGCGCGCGTCTGTGTCGTCGCATCTCACCCTGTGCGTGTTCGCCGCCCCTCTCCTCGATGGCGCGTTCGATCGCGTCGCACAGCTGCTGTATTTTGTCGAGGGCGAGGTGTGGGACGAGGTCGCCGAACCGCACCACGTCCACCAGCTGCTCGCTGTACGTGCTGTTGTACTTGCGCAGCCTCTGACGCCTGCAGCACACAAAAAGAGGCAGGGAGAAGAGGAATGGATGGATGGAGGTGGGGAGACTGGTGATGGTTCCTGGTAAACAAACAGACCGACTGACTGACCATTGCTTGAGGTGTTCCTTTTCGGCTTTCCGCTTGTCCCGCTCGGCCTTCTCCTGCTCCTCACGACGAAGCCGCTCCTCGTGCTCGAGACGCCTGAAGGCATACATGAATAAACGGATGCAGGCAGCTGGTGGATGGGTGCATTCACTGCCGTAGCTGTGTGTCGTGTGCGCACCTCTTTTCTTCCTCCGCCTTCCTGACTTTTTCCTTCTCCTCCTCGATGGCCCGCCTGCGCGCGTCTTTCTCGTCCTGGCGCTTCTTCCTGGCGGCCTCCTTCTCTGCCAAGATGCGGGGATCCCTGAATGAGGAAAAGAGACCACACGTGGAGGGGTTCAGGGGTGATGGTATAGGGCTGTGTGTGGGCTGGGGAGGGGGGGAGGGCTGGGGGGGTTACCTGCTGTATGCGAGTTCGACGAGCTTCTGTATGCGCTGTTTGTCCTCCTTCTCGTACTTCTTCCGGATCTTGGCGTTCTGACGCTCCATCCACCTAACACACACACACACACACAGGTGTGCAAATGGATGCGCATGTGTCTGTCTGCCAGCTGCTCACTCACCTCCGCTCCTCCCTGAACTCGGCGTCGTTGAGGTCGAATTCGTCGTGGATGGAGAAGTCCCGCCACGAGTCGAACTCGTACCAAAAGTCGTAGAACCGGCGCACCAGCTTCATGTCCGTCGACGAGTCACCAAGCGACTGCACACACCACCCACACACACACACACAACAGCAAATACACCAGAGTAGACTGACACACCGTGTTGGCTCATGTGTGGACTCACCGGCACTGGTCTCCGTGTGGACCACTTGGCGTTTCGCTCGAACACGGGCCGCAGCACATCGAAGAAATCAGCAGAGACGAAATCTCTGGCGCCGGGGATCTCATCGTCGAAGGGCAGCGCAGAGTCGTACGCGCGACGCATATCGGGATCTGACCACAGCCACATCCACAACCACGTACAGCACAACCACACCGCCTCTCTGCATGTGTGCCTGTCCATCTGACTCACCACTGAGAACCTCATACGCCTCCTGCAGCTGCAGAAACTTCATTTTGAGCTCCTCGGCAGCGTCGCCCTCCCCCTCATCCCCATCGCCACCGCCACTGTCAGCCCTGTTCTTGTCCGGGTGGTACACGAGCGCCAGCCGTCGGTATGCCTTGCGGACATCCTCGCTGGTGCATCCCTCCGAGACCTCCAGGATGCGGTAGAGGTTGGGCCCGTCCACCACCCGATGCAGGAGGTCCTTGCACCCGCCAGGCTGACGCTTCTTCTTCTTCCACGAATCCTGAAACGAACAAACGAACGATCACATGTACGCGATGTCACAGGAAAGATCTTTCGCACATGCATCAGTCGCCGTGCCGCTCACCTCTTCCTGTGCGTCGTCGTTGCTTCCCTCGTCGTCGTCGTCATCTCTGTCCTCCTCTCTGCTCTTCCTCCTCTTGGCCTCGCACAGCGGCCTGTCGTGCACCTCGAAGAAGGCACGGCCGGCGTTCTCGAGGCAGCGGGTGGCCGTGCACACACTCAGATACACCGCCGAGCCCTCCGTGAAGGACGGATCTGGCGGAGGCAAACACAGCATCTCTCGGACCAGATAAGATGGGTGAAGAAGATCTGAATCGCTGGCTGTCAACACAGTTGTAGCCAGTTGGGGTTATGCGTGGTGTAGCGGTCGTCCTTCTTCTTTTCCTGCTGACGTCTGACGCGAGCTTAGCTCGCAGCCCTTTTTGCGAGCTTCTCGCATGGGAAATCAATGCGTGTTTTTGAGCCTCAGTTCCGCGCCTATCTCACCCAGGACAGGGCCTCACCCGTTGAACACTATGGTGCAAAAGATCCACATGCGCTGGGGGGAGACGGCGTTGTGTGAGTCATGCGGTTTTGCTGAATGCAGGCTATCTTCTCGAGTATAATGGTCAGCTGGACGAGGGCGGCGAGGCTGCCTTGAGAGATCCCCACCAATGGCAGAAGCGGTGGTTCCATCTCAAGGTGCAAAGACGAGGGGCGTCTCAGCCACACATTCTCGTGTCTCTCGGTGCAGGGCAACCTCCTGTTTGTGTGCGACTCGCACACCCAGCTGACGAATCTAGCGTGCCTGCTGCTCGAAGGGTGCCAAATCAGCAAGAAAGATCTACTGGAGGAGGAACATCCCTACGGTATCAGACGAAAGCAGACGCATGCACGCTGTTCTCCACAATTTTCCCCTCCTTACAGGCCTTTCATTCGAGTGGCATGACGACGCCATTCAGCTCTTCTCCCTCAGTGACCAGCCGAACGATCGGGACGCCTGGTTTGCGGCATTGGAAAGGTGTACACTGACCTACTGCCACGGCCGGCTGACGTCTGCCACTGAGCGGCTGAAGGACGAGGAGGAAGCTGCTGCCCGTCTGTTGAGGGAGAACAGGGCGCTGACGCGTGAGTGCCGGTCGCTGCGGAGCCAGATCGCGTGCAATCGGCAGGGGCAGATGGTGCGCATGTGCGACGGAACAGAACACGAGAGGTGACACACAGAGACACACACAGAGAGAGACGTAGAGTAGATGCGAAAGCGTCCTTCCGTGTTGTGATGCAGGCTGATTGGCCGTGTCCTGGAGCTAGAACAGCAACTGGATGACATCCAGCATAGCGGACAGGCGGCGTGGCACGAGCCAACAATGCCACCACCACCACTATCGAAGGAGCAGCTGCTCTCCCAGGCTCTGCAGCAGTCACACGAGAAGGTCATTCGCCTCCACCGGATTTGCCGCAACTTTACTCACCACCTGGCTCCCCCGGTGGCTGCTGAGGTCTCCTTCCTCCTCGATAATATCAGCACGGACACCCCAGCTTTACCACTGCAGAGGACACAACCTGTTGTTGCCTTGGTGCAACCGATAACCCCGCCTTACTACCAGCCGACGGCACACACGCTATCAGCAGAAATGCAGATGCCGATCTACAGTGGCCAGACACAAACGTTTGTCCCTCCTCCCGTGGCAGCAACCGGCCCATCGCCATCGGTGACCCACCTGCACACCGGCTCTCTATCGTCCCCTCCTGCGCCACCAGCCGTGTCTCGACAGCCGCCCTCCACGCCTCAGTGGGGGTCGTGTCTCCCCGACCTCTCCCCATGTATCTACCCGAGAGAAGAGGCAGCCGCCGCACCCGAAGCCCTCTCGTTCAGCCTCCTGCCCCAACCTGCGCCAAGAAATGTGCCTGTGCTGCCGGAAGTCACCCCTTCCCACCCCAGCAACATTCGACAGATGATGGCAGGCGCAACGCAGGAAGACAGAGGCGGGACAAAGGTGTCCTCTCCTTTCGTGGATAGTGGCGGGGATCCGGAGAGTGCGGAGGACGGCACGAGGAGCGATCCTGTGACGGGGCAGCCTGTGAGAGCGCAAATAGAGCCGGATCGATGGCAGCAGACTGGGTTAGATGAAGAGCTGGAAGTCGACAAGGAAGAGGCGGAAACACGGGACATTCGACCAACGCGAGACAGGGAACGACCAACCACAGCCGACGATCACCACAGAAGAGAGCCGACGGGGGCTGGCACTCGGCCTTCATCTCCCCCTCAACCCAAGCGTCCGGCTAAAGACCGCCCTCCTCTCCCGAAATCGAGGCCGCCGCCGAAGCACCCTCCACCTCGCACCACAGCCCCTGATCGGCCTGCCACCGCCTCATCGCCACCACGGAGACGGCAAGACGACGCCAATGAGACACTGGTCTCACGACCAGCAGCTGATTCGGATCGCCAGTCGATGAGAAGGGGCGATCATGTTGAAGGTAGGAGGCGCCATGGAGAGCGAGAAGAAGAAAGAGAGCAGCACTCGCATGAAGAGTTGGACTATCGAGAGCCGTCAAGCGAGGAGACTGGTGAAAGCGAAATTTCTCAAGTGAGACATGAAGGACGCCGGCCTGGTACCTCGATTCGCCATGAGCACAGAAGAGGAGAACAAGGCAGGGAGCAGCGGAGTGACCAGGACAGCCAGTACAGCGGCAGCTACAGCTATGGCCATCCACATGAGCGGCGGAGGCAGGACAAGCGCATGCAAAAGAAACCATCGCATCCGGAAGATGAGCCCGCGACACAAGAGAGCCACCAGGGAAGGAGAACCATGGCGGACAAGAGGACCACCGCTAAGGAGAGGAAACCATCTCGCCGCCGTCACACTGGTCCTGCAGCCTTTCCCAGCGAGCCGCCGGCCCTCGAGCACATGCGCACCTTCCCCCCTGATGAACTGAAGCAAGTGCAACCGCCCGTCGGCGGAGGGCAGGAGTTCATGACTGTCCACATGCCGACATTCACTTCCCTCCTCGCCGAGCTCAACAAGACCAAGAAGCCGTCAGGACGAGACAAGAAGGAAGACAAGAAGAAGACGCGAAAGGAAAGCCCCGCTGTTGTGCAAGTGGACCAGCAAATGCCCCCACTCTTGTGGACAGGGGGAGACGAGCAGCAAGCAGAGAGGCCGGCTCTGCCATCCACCCCGCCACCAGCACTCATCCAGGAAACCCAGCCGCCTCTTGTCCACGCCCCAGCGAGCCAATCATGGGACCGCTTCTCTGTGAGGTTCTCCCCTACTGATGATACCCACATGCAGCCCAACCAATGGAAGAGGGGAAAGGGGACACAGACGGGGCGTGCCGATGTGCAGCTGGTGGGTGTGGGGGGCAGCGACGGGTGTGTGTGGAGGAGGCCGCCTGATGCGAGTGGCTGTACGAGGACACATCTGCTGTGGGCGCAGTGAACTTGATTGGGTGGAGCTCTTCATCTCCTTGTGCGAGAAGGTGTGGGCGTGTATGCGTGTGGCTGTGTATGTATGTGCTTTTGTGTACATAGAGACTGACAGTATATTTGTAGCTGCCAGTGATGGGACTGGGACAACCTTAATGGCCAAGTCATGGCCAAGTCAATGAATGAATGCTTCGTGGTCTCTTTCGATGGCCAGACGCCGCACAGAACCTAATATGCGAAGAAGCCACCCATGACATTCCGGGAGTAGCCTGACGTGGCACAAGAGGACAAGCGGCGGTGTGTTTTCGTCTCGCATCCATGCGTGTGCGTGTGTGTGGGTACCGGGGTTGGTATTCCTCGAGTGCAGATCGCCATCGATGCGGCCCTTCACCTCACCACTCGTGTGACTTATGATCAGCTGCACATTCAAGCGCACACACAACACCGAAACATCACCAGCCAAGCCAGACACAAGTGTCCGTGTCTCTCTGAGTCTGACCGGTGTGCTTGGCTTGAGCCCCTTGTCGCAGTCCACAAATGTGCCGTGCAGTGGGATCCTTTGTCCCGTCGACCGAGGGGCAGGCGACTTGTCGGCCAACACGCGGGGGCCGAAAGGCGTCAGCGGCGCCGAACCGGGACGAGCTGCAGGACCATAAGAGAAACACAGGTTGCGCTGAGGAGACGGTGTCTCGCTTCTTTTTACCGCAGTAGTGGGGTTTCAGGAAGCGTCTCGCCGCGTGTGTGGAGTGGTAGAGCTGCCCCATCCCCGCACCACCAGTGTTCGGCTGAGCTCCCGCAAACACACTCGACAACATTCGCTTCTCCACAGTGTTCTTCCAATTCTGAACGATCGCCACCCCAGTGACCGCACTCAGTCTGCGAACATTGCTCTGTACGGGCAGCGTTTCTTTTGCACCTTGAGCGTGACGGTCCCCTGCCGGTAGCAGTCGCCCTGCGTCCCTTTGTACCGATAGTGATAGAAGGGGTACCTGACGTAAAACCACGACATTCAGCCGCTTTCACCTGAGCATGACCGACATTGACTCACTCGGAGCGATGGAAGTGGCCGTAGTCCGAGCCCAGGAAAGCATGGGGATTGAAGTGTCCCGAGCCGAATCCCTCCTCTCCCCACTCATAGGGCAGCGTGTCGTGGATGGCAGGCTTCAGAACTGCTGTCACAGAGATGGAGTCACAGAAATGGGGCATGCCGAGTGGACGTTGTGATGACGTCAGGTGACTCACACTCTGGTTGGGTGGCGTTGAGGTCCATAGCCTCTTGGTGGACAGCAGCAGTTGCACCAAGTGCATTATCCTCCGCAGCGGACGGCATTGCGAAGACGAGGCTCAACCGAGGGAAAATTGGCCCCGAGAGGATCGCATAAATTGGGGCCCGGGAGACGGGGATGTTGGGCTTCCTGCACGGCCGGCGGACTCCCCGACTGCAGGGCAATGAGGGCGGGGGCAGGGGAGACGGCCCCAGCCGCCCCAGCCGCCCCAGCGGTGTTGAGGAGGTGTGCTACATCCAGCTGCCGAGAGTCGACGACGGCGACGCTGCCGCACAGCAGGCCATCCACCACACACAGACGGGCCATCCCGAGGTCACCTTGCAGTGCTCCTAGCGCATCTCTGTGTGTGTGGCCATCGGCCTCTGATGTCTGTGTCCCTCCCTCCCTCAATGCATTGCAGATGTCAGCGTCGGCCTCGAGTGACCAGGTCCCTCTGCTGCAGGACGATGAACAGGGGCTGATGGAGCCCCAGCTGCCGGACGTCGCCGATGACATCATCGAGGCACCGAGACGCATCGAACAGGTGTGATGGTCTGGTGCCGAGAGCGGCACGAGAACACACTCATGAGATGTCTCTCGGACGTCTGTGTGTCATCTGCAGGTCCCCCTGGTGGGTGCCCCGGCCGTCGACGATTGGAAACCGACGGAAGACCTGAGAGACAGCATCGCAAAGGCCATTGATGAATCAGATGCGGAAGGCCTGCGGAAGGCCCTTGCCGGTCTGTCGCCTGAGCAAGCCGAGAGAGCGTTGACGACTGGATACTGGATCGGCGGCGACTCTGCCATCCACTATACCGCAAGTACGTGGACACAGATGATGCAACCACGTGGTCCCTGTATGTGCTTCACAGGGATGTGTAAGGATGTGGAGGTCTTTAGTGTCTTGCTGCACAACCGACGCCACCTGCTCAACCTGAAAAGTGATGCTCAGGTATCATACTCGCTGATTATACTCATTCTGCCATCAGCCGATCGATGTGTCCACAACAATCTTCATGTAGGATGCTGGGACACCTCTCCATTACGCAGCAGGGAGCGGGTCAGTTGGTATTGTGGAGAAGTTTGTCGAGTGGGGCGGACAGGAGCTGCTGGAGGCTCGGACCAAGAGGGTAAGGGTGAGGGAATGTCGACTGGTGCATTGGACAGCACGTGTCTTGCTCATGCTGTATGTGGCTCAGTTTGGCAACACGCCTTTTCATTCGGCAGCAGGTCAGCCACAGGTGCATGAGTCTTCAATGTGTCCCTTTGCACTCTCCTGCAGGGAAGGGCAATGCCGATGTGGTGGCGGTGATGTTGCCAATGAATCCACAGCTCTTGAAGATCAAAACAATGTAGGCTGCACCTATCAAGCTATGTGTCGCTGTTGTCCCTGCACGTATATCTGACAGGACGGACGGACGCCTCTCGATGTTGCCCTTCGATGCCACCCGTCAGTCGTCGTAGCGATGCTTGTCGTGGCTGGAGACGTGGTCATGGAGCTGCTCGAGCGAGGCGTGAACATGGAATATGCGTCAGCAGAGCGTCTTGATGAGGTGGTGCCCTTCGCGAAGGGGTTCCTGAAGGACCACTCTGAGTCGCTGGGCCTCGACAGCCTTCGCTGCTGTGCCGTATTCCGCAAGCTGATGAAGTCACGACCGAAGGACTCACTCACAGAGTGAGATCGAACGAAGAGAAGGGGACAGCGCGAAGGATTGGGTTTTTCGTTCTTCCTATTTTATTCTTCGTGCAGTGACTTTGAGAAGACTTCCAACTGGCAGGAAGTACACAATGACAAAAACGCACAATAGCCTTCACCCCCGCATTGATTGTCCAATCGGTTCAGGCGCTCACAGCCAATTTCTGCAGCGATACATCAGACGGGACCTTCCAAATGTCACTTGAAGGCAAAGAGAGAGAGTGGTTTGCGGCGCTGGAGTCGGCAGAGCCTCTGACTGTGGTCACCCAAGGTAAGCCGCCCAAGAGACCTCCTCGTCTCTCTGTCAGTCCGCTCACGCCTCCTTCTTTCCTCTGCTGCCAATAATTGTGACAGCCAACTGCATCTCTCTTGTCACATGTCATTGGAACAAAGAATACGGAAACTGGAGCGTCAAATTGTCACCCCGTGATGTCTTCATCAGCCGCGTGCTGTCAATGCTCCTGATGTAAGACTGCAACCATTTGTAAAGAGACCCGCGGCGTGTCTGTCTGTGTGTGCTGCAGGGTAGCCTTTGTGCTGCTGCACATCGAGTCGATCAAGGGAGACAGCGGCATGACGATGGCGGCGGAGTGGCCGCAGGTGTGGCTGTGGGGGACAGTGCTGACCGGCAGCGGATTCATCCTCCTGGAAACTTTCCAAGTAAGACAGATCAGATGAGACATGTCGGACTTATCAACAATGACATGTGTCGTCCTTTGTGTGCCCTCTTTGTGTGCTTGTATAGGGCATCCGGCTTAAGGCAGCATACTGGGCCGACTCATGGTACGCGTCGGGCGTGCTAAGCTCACCGTGCAGGGGACTTCATTTGTGGACTGTCGGACATAGGAACTTTGTGGACTTCCTGAGCTCCGTGTCCATCGTCGCCTTCGTTGCCATCCACTTCATGGGCTGGTCAATAGAGGCAGAGGTCGGCTCAGGGATCGTCATAGCGCTGCTGTTTGCGCTGCGCCTCCTCCAAACGGCCAGCCTGCACCCAAGCGTGGGACCACTCATACTGTCAGTGAGAGAGACAAAGACACACTGACAGACAGATGTCATGTCTGATGTTGTGTGTGATGGATGTGTGTGTCAGTGCGGTCGTGAGGATGTTTTCGGACATCAGCATGTTTCTGTGTCTGTACGTCTACATCCTGCTGGTCTTCGCGGTCGTCTTCACCCTCTTCTCGTCCTACGAAGACCACCAGTACTTCGGCTCCTTCGCCAAAGCCACACTCACACTGTACTCAATGACATCGACACACACAGAGAGAGAGCGCGCCAGTCGCCATGCTGTTGGTTGGTTGGCTGCATTCCATTAGTTTCTACGCGGGTCTTGGCGACTTCACTGAGGCGCTGAACAACGCCATCGAGAGCCACGACACGCTGGGGACCGCCCTGCTGTTCACATACGTCATCCTCTCCTCAATCATACTCGTACGTGAAGACCACTCACGCACTCAGTCACCAGTGGACAAGCCACACACTGTGGATGACTCCCTGTCTTTCTCTCTCTCTCTCCGTATCAATAGCTCAACCTGCTCATCGCCATTATGGTGGGACACAACACAAGGAACACCCCGCGTGCTCCTGTCTGTGTGTCTGTATGTCTGTATGTCTGTCTGTGTCAGGCGTCGACGTATGCGGCCATCGAGGAGACACAAACCGGCCAATACCAGTAGGCGACAAGGGGACACAACCGACAAGAAAGACACGCCGGGGAGACAGACGACAGACAAAGAGATGTCAGCGGGACAGCGATACATAATAGCTCTCTCTCTCTCCGCTCGTGAATGACTGAGTGCAGGCTGATGCGCATTCGCGTGTTGAATGAGTACCTCACAATGCCGCAGCACGAGCGCCTGCCGCCGCCATTCAACCTCATCGGTCGGTGCGACCGACAAGAGACATCAACTGCAGCCATCACCGTGAGCATGATCTGTGTCTGTGCAGCTGTGGTCGTGTCGCAGCCCCTGCGCTATGTCGCCTCCCTCATCAGCGGACATCAGTCGGCACTCTGCCGCATTGCCTTCTGGTCGATGAGGGCTGTGTACTCCACCATCGATGCGCTCCTGAGCGCTGTCGCCTTCACACCCGCAGCCATCTATCGTCAACTGGAGGAGCTTCAACTAGCGATACGATTCCGAGACGACTGGATTGCAGTCCGCATGTTTCTTCGCATCCTCTTGATGCCCTTGTATCTTCTGTACGATTACGTCACATCAGCAGAGGTGAGTCATCTGAAATCAGAATTTTGTATCCAGCGATGGGATTTTGTCCAATTTCTTCCCTTGAAAGGAATCTTCCGAAGAAAGTGAGGAGGTAAAAGCTTCGAGAGCCGAAAGGAGGCGCGAAACACACAGTTGGCATAAAGCCACCAAAAGCTTCGATAAGTGGATGGAGGCTGCGGATCATCACGACTCCCACTTCCCTGACGTCATGGCAGGTGAGACAGAGACTGTCACAGCCTGCCAACTGTGCCTCTTTCGGTGCTCTGCAGCCCTCAAACACTTTCAGGACAAGAATCAGTCTTCTCAATCCGAGACGCTGTCAGGTGACAATGACAGTTTTAACAAGACAAACCAGTCATCTCTGCCTTGCTGTGTCTGTACCTCAGTCTTGAAGAGGATTGATGAGCGGCAGACGAAGATGGAGGAACGGCAAATGGAGATGGACGCGCGATTGAAGAAGATTGAGAACAAGGTGGGATAGGAGGGGACACAGCGACTCCATGGCTGTTCGGCATGGCAAACGCACACACGGAGACTGGAGGGTGCAGCCACAGAAGACAGATGGACAGAGAGAGATGAGACGAGAATAAATACATTTATGTAATGTACCCTGGGTGGATGGAAAACCTGCGTATGCCAAGAAATGTGCAAACGATATAATATCTACCACTCCCTTTTGCTGCAGATTCGATTTGTTGCATTCGGAGACGCCTTTAATCTAGCCTTCCCAAGCATTATATCACTCTACATCACTCTCCATTTCGTCTGAATCATCCGTTCATCGACATGAAGCTGTCCCCCGGTAACATCCAATAGAAATGCTGACACACTTCGTGGACAACTCGAACCACAAACGACAAACTAAACCCTCTCTTCACATCACCACGATCATGATGTGTTGCTGGTCGGTCTGTCTCGCCCACACGGTGACGCCGGTGAGCATTTCTCGAGTCGTAGCGTGTCTGTGCCGTGAGGGAATCGTACAGGATCCACCGACCCTCCTTGAGAGACAGCATCAAACGACAGAGAAGAATACGTACACATTCAGCCATGTGTGCCCGTTGCATGGCGCCCTGTACCTTTCTGTCTTCACGAGCATTAGAGCTCAAGTGAGGTGAGCCAACCAGCACCGTCTCGCGACATCCCTGCATGGATGTCAGAGTGCACACATGTGTAAGCAGCGGTGGAACAACAGACCTTTCTCACCTGCGTTTCTCTCAAGCAGCCCATCTCTATCGACGATCCATGGCGACCCTTGTTGCCCCTCCTGCCCAACACGGTTAGCTGGAGGTTCAGCGACTCTCCATTTGCCTCAAAGAGTGTCCACCCGCCAGACTCCTTGCCATAAAATGGGGCCGAGATGACCACGGTAGCCGTTTCATTTCCCCGCCGTGGCTTGACCATCATCTGTGGCACAATAAGAGACAGGCATTGTACTCCTGTGCTCACTCTCCTGTGTCTCCTTTTCTGACCTGTGCGCCGAATCTTGCCAGCTCCGTTGGGTGAGGGGAGGCGACTGTCTCTGACGGCATGTCTGCGAGAGAGGTTGCCTTGCGCGACCGTCCATGGGCGATGAGGTCACTGGACTTGAAGCCATAGATGTAACCTGCGGAGTCGAGTGGTCGCAGGGGGAAGGAACCATGATTGGTGGCGCCAGGGGCACCGACCCATACCATCGCCTGTGCACACACACGGAGCAGTGTGTCTATTGTTCAGCTCGTTCTGTGCGGATCTGTGGTCACCTCTGACGCATCACTTGAAGGCACCACCGCACACGAGATTCCAAACCTCGCATGCGGCTCAGCATTCACCACGTTAAAGACCTCCGCCGCGGCCAGGCCGCCACCATCAGCATTTGTGCTCTTCACTCGATAGCCATAAATGGCCCCTCCCCCGACCAATCGCGTGCCACCAGCTCCTTTGTCGTCGCCATAGAGAGGCGCCCCGACAATGAGGATGGTCTGACCGTCAACTGTTGATGCGCAAACGCACTGGCCGAAGCCATCAGCCAGCGATGGGCTCGTGAGCGTCAGGTGGGGAGGGGGGTTCGGTTGGCTGTTGTGGGCTCTCGAGAGAAAGACGTCCACTGTGCCTTGCGACAGTGTGGACAGAGTGCTGTTGCCGTCCTCCAACACGCGGACTGATGCTGCTAGAGGGGACGATACCATCAGGTCATCCTGGCCATCCTGACGCATAGAAACGGCGACACACACACACACACACACACACAGTGAGGCGCACCTTCTTGCTCCCTGGCTGGCACACACCTGATCCATATCAGCTGTCGCGAGATGCATCCCATAATTCGATTCTGCCGTGTTTCCATCGATCCGATAGTGCGGCAGGTCGGTGGCCGTGAGGGTGATCCGGCCGCCTGTCGGCTGGGGAATTCGATGGAAGACAAAGACCGCCCCAGTGGCATTCTTGCGCTCACAAGTCAGGTCGATCGCATCTAGCGAGCCTGTAAAAGGAAGAAAGGAACAATGAATGTCCAAGGCTTGGCACTTGCTCGCTGTCATCGCACCTGTGGATTGTGGTGCGCTGACGATGATATCCTTCTCGCCGTCTCGGTCGAGATCCAGACACTCAACGCTCCAACCAAAGCGACCCAGCGGCTCCACGCCCTGAAAGAAGAAGAAAGTGGCACTCCTGTGTGTTTTTGGTATGCTCATGCAGAAGACCTCACCAGTATTTCGATCTTGGTCTGCATGTCGTAAGGATCGAAATACAGCGTGACACGTCCGCAGGAGGGGCAGTCGGGCGAGGTGGAGTAGCCAGGAGCCGATACGACCCACTCGTCAACCCCGTCACTGTTGACGTCACACGCTTTGATGGCATGACCTTCATAACCTGCAGGCCGAGAAGCATCGTATTCACAAGGGGTCATCTGTGCATGTTCGCGTACCGTATGAGCCCTCTTTCCACATCAGCAGATCTTCGTTGCCCCTTTCTGTGGCCGTCTGAACCGCACACGAGGCCACAGCCTCTCTCCCTTTTCTCTGTCAATCGCCCACCACATTGCCGCTTCCTCTCAATCGACGGAGCCTCTTCACCAGTCCGTGCAGGCGGCCCTTGCTTTCCTGCTTTTGCCTATCGCTGATGTTGTTGGGAGGAATGATGCATTGGGGCAGTTTGGCCGGCGGGCCGTGCTTGAGCCACTGCCACGTCCGCTGCCACGCTATCAACGTGAAGACGGTCATGTCATCGATTCCTCCTGCCCAGAATTGCTGCAGGTTTTCGCGGATGAAGGGATTCTGAGACAGAGAGAAGCTGGAGGAACATGACCAATGTGCCATACCAGTGGCTGCCTACCGTCTTGGCGAATCGTGAGTAGAGTAGTGGTGCTGCGTCTTTCGCCGCCTCTCTCTCGGCACGAATCAGAACAGCGCATCCTGAGTAGAGAGATGCAAGAATACAGGCAAGTGTGTGCAATGCCGCCGTGCATTAGTTGTTGGTGCTCACTTCGGATCGCCGTTGGGCTGATAGCGAATCCCCTCTTTGCGAGGACCTTGTGCAGTGTTGCCGTGGGCAGCCACCTGACACAGAAAAGACACATAGAGGATGGATGCAGCGGCCCCACCCACGATGTCTTACCAGTCTTTCGACACACCATTTTTCCGCAGGCTGTCCTGCACCGAGCAAAACCATCACAACAATGGACACATTATCACGCCGGCTCTCATGATGCACTGACCTCCACGCCCAGCACAAACTCCCCGCCAACATCACCGCTCGTATGCGCCGCCTGACACAGCCCACCATCGCACCCAAAATCCGCCATGCCCGAGTACTGCAGCCACCCGAAGCCTCCCGCCTGCTGCAGCCCATGCCAGTTGGTATCCGCCATATAGTGTGACACCATGCCCAGCAGAAAGGCCACAAGCGGCGGGCGGTGAGAGGGCGGCAGCGAAAGGATATGGGAGACGATCGTCAAGTGAAAAGGCCGCCAATGGGCGTCTTCTGCTGCATCTGAAGGCAGTGAGATCACACAGGTCAGACCATTGATATTTATCTGTGTGTGACAGCCGTGGGTACCTCTGTTGCCGCAGCCATAAAAGAAGTCCGGGAAGACGCCTCCAGCCCACGCAGCGTCACGGTGCTCACTGAATGGACAATCAAACGTGAGCTGACTGCCCGTGTTGCGTGGTGGCTTACCGTAGCAGCGATGCGAACCCCATGTCCATCATGTGAGCGTATCGCATCGCTCGGGTGATGACTTCGATGTGGACATTCTCACCGCAGCCGTCGATGGAAATGCAGCAACTTAAGAACAGGACGGAAAGGACACGCCGACTCACATTCATAGCTGGGACAGCCGTGATGTCTGTGCGAAGGCGTGGGTTCGATCGCGGGACAAAATAATTGTACAACCCAAATCGGGACAATGCATAGGGGGCCGCACGAAGAAGCGCTCCCAGGCAACAGGCAGACACACCGATAAATCATCCCACAACCACCACCACAGACAGTTGAACTCGACTTTCTTGAAATCCACAACACGTGAGCACCAAGAAAGTGCGAATCCCTAAGCCCGCCTCCAGCGACAGAAGCAATTCAATCCCTCATTCTGGTCCTCCACCCCACAGAAGCACGCACAATGTCAACATTGTCATGTCATGGCCCACCCCAACAAACCGCACGATGACAAGCACACATACGAGACGATAAATTTCGCACACGAACAGCACAGAATCAAGTCATGCGACAGGACCCAAGCGACTGCGACCCAACAGCATAGATACACCACGGATTAAAGCAGGGATTAAAACCGAGGGATGCCTCATGAGAAGTGAACAAAGCCCGCACATTCATAAAATGCCACAAGCACCACACACATAGCTGGCAACCAACAAGCGCACGCCCACAGAGTGAATCCGCGCACCATGACCATGGCCTTTGAAAAAACCCATCTATCCATGCCAGCATGAATAGCATCAAAGGACTGCATCTGGATGGGACTGATCCATCCCATATACGCTCTCATGAATGGAACACTCGAAGTCAGACAGACAAACGCCCACGGATAGAGAAGGACAGGGAGGAGACGAAGATCCCGGCAGACAAAGAGAGCGAGAGGCATGGCAGCCACACAGGACGGACAGCCTTGTCGCATACAGCCACACAAGAGACCGACAGGAAGAAGCGATCGCAGGCGACGGACAGACAGCCAGACAGCCGGACAAGCACAGTACGAATTAGCAAACGAACAACACGTAAGGGGGAAAAGTGAGACCCCACCTTTGTGCTTTGCCTGTCTCTGCTTTGATCCATTCTCTTTCTCGTTGCAAGAGAGCCCAACAGAGCCCCTAGAATACTACAACTATCACACAGACATGATAAAGGCAAGCCACCAACCAACCAACCAACCAGTGCACGTCCAGCATGAATCCGCTCACCACAATCCATGACCAAGGCATTGTACATGTCCGACTGGCATCGATTGATGGCATCTCACACACGCTCTCACGAATCAAACACTCGCAGTCAGACAGAGGAATGCCCGCCCACCCACAGAGAAGGACAGAGAAGATACGAAGATCCCAGCAGACGAAGAGAAGGACAGAGAAGATACGAAGATCCCAGCAGACGAAGAGAGCGAGAGGCATGGCAGCGGACGGACGGGTTTGTAGCATACAGCCATACAAGAGACCGGGAGAAGAAACGGTCCAAACACATGCACAAAGTCCGTGAAAGGCAATAGCCTTGCGGTCACAGCGTCACTCCGCTGTCCACGGACTCCGCTTTGCTTGGCTCGGTCCCCACAACCATCTCTGTTTTGCTGCGATTCGTTGCGATGGACGGCAACACGGAATGCAGAGCATAACGCAGCACGAACAGAAGAATCTTACATATCTGCAAGACACGCGATCCCATGACAGAGATACAATGCAGCTCTGCTGTTGTGTGCGGTAACCTGCCATTGTGCTGATGTACCTGGAAGAGTGAAGTCAGGAGAGACATGAGCGTGACGGAAGGAATGCTTTGACCGCCAGCAGAGAGCATAACGTACGATACCTGTACATATCAGCAGACAAAATACACTTAGCGGAGAGAAACCGTGCTTTTCTTGTTGGCGCGCCCTCACCTGCAAAGCCACCTGCGG
This sequence comes from Vitrella brassicaformis, assembly GCA_001179505.1. Classification (NCBI taxonomy): domain Eukaryota; family Vitrellaceae; genus Vitrella; species Vitrella brassicaformis. The sequence continues at coordinate 104,476 of CDMY01000209.1, forward strand.
GATGTCCTCTACAGGGATGCACACAGTAGGAAGGACTTACAGGAAGGCTCCATTCGTCAGTGAGGACGTAATTACCTGCCAGTGAGAGAAGCTCGAAACCCAGCATGCTCTTGATGTGCAGCTGCAGCGACATCGACTTCCACCCAAACAGATGAGACGCAAACAAATGCAAGACGCCCAAGTGCATAAAGGAGCTCCCAAACAGCAGCACGATGATGATCACATTCCTGCGGTCTTGTGCGAGCTCCTCCATCCACTTGCAAATGTGCAGGCTCTGCCTGCTGCCGCCGCGCAGCAGGACGATCAGCGCCAGGGAGTTCGCGAGTGTGATGATGATGAGATGCAGCAAGCCAACCCAAAACACCCAACCCATCTCCTCATTGTAGGAGCGGGCGACGAAAGTGACGTCGGTGATGAAGTCCCAGAGGCTGATGCTTGCCTGCATGACCAGAACAATGCTAGTTCTCCTCTCGTAATATACGCGGGAGATGCAGGCGACCACGAACGAGCCAAGCAAGAGGATGGCACCGGCGAGAAGCCAGCCGAGAGAGCTGTAGTTGATCTCCACAGGGCAGCGATCGCCAAACGGCACTCGAACGTTCTTCACCTCCAGAACAAACAGCGATAGCGGTGAGAAAACGTCGCGATAATAGTCTGCACACACAGGCACATTGCCTGTCGTACATGGCTTGACTGATGCTCTCTCATACCTGCATTGCACTCGAGACCCTCGGCTGCAAAGAAAGGGAAAATGAAGGCGGACAACGGCGAGGCCATTGCTGTCTCACCAAGCTTATCTTGTGGGCAGAATTTTGGACCAGAAACAGAATGACCGCGCTCCCATTTCTGTATGTCAGCCCACAACCAGCACCTGCACGAAATGTACCCACACGGAAATCTATAGTCCCTACTAGCAGCCAGCCCCCCTCACGTACCTGGCATTGGTGGTGCTCCAATATGTGCATCTGGGATGTTGCTGGCAGAGAATCTGACACCTCCTGGGTGAAAACAGCCACGTGGGGACCTCCTGCAGAAACGCGCGAATGCACGTTAGATACAACACACGACAGAGATCCTTTCCACGGACACTGCGTATGTGTCTGTCTCTCTTGTCTGTCTGTCTGTCTGTCTGTCTGCCTCGTCTCATTGTCACCTCTAACAAAGTAGCCGATCCCTCTTTCGTCTTCTCTCCTTTCCGATAAAACAGTGCGTCCCTCTTTTTGGCTATTACGAGCCTTTTGTCTGGCTCGTCACTGATTGGCTCGTAATAGGGTTTCTTTTTTGGTCTGTTTATTTGACCAAACAAAGATTTTTCGTTCTGTCTGTCTGGCATGTTTCTTTCTCCCCTGCTCACGTGTAGCATCCGCAGCCGGCAATGCGATCGTAAGATGCTGAGAGAAAGGAAGAAGGAAGGAAGGAAGGAAGGAAAGAAAGAGATCATTTCATTCTTGCTCAATTTCTGACTAAGAGCCACTGACTGACAGAGAGCATACATTGTGTCACAGGGAAGTCTGGATACGCCGAGCGAAGCAGCTCCAGCGAGGTCCACAGGTTCTGGGATTTGAGCTTTTCCACGTCTTTCTCAGGTGGAGTGAGCAGCTCTGTGGGTGGATCGCAGGCCCGACCATAAATGAACCCTGTCGTCGTCCCTAACTGACACATCTTGAGCCCTGCACACACATACCGCATCCATGTATGTGCCCACTGTTGCCCATCCCCCATTTCGCATCTCTCTGTGCTCCCTGACTCACCATCAGGGGCATCGTACTTGGGCAGGCTGCAGGAAAAGAAAGAATTGTTGACGTGTGCAATGTATGTGATTGGTTTCGCAGCTGACCATGCCCATCCTTGGCGGCCAACCCAGCTCAAGGAGAACCGAACAAAATAGCGGCATTCTGGAAATTCAGCGCACTTCTGAAAGACACGCAGATGGGAACAGCAGGCAGGCAGGCAGACACACCACCGCATGACCACTTCCGTCTCCTCCTCCGCGCCATACATTGACGTACCTGCCGACACTCCTCGACCGTTAGATTCTTGTGCAAGTACTGTTTCGTAGCGTCGTTCCTGTAGACACAAAGAAACCAATCCGTCAGCGTGCCCATATACGCATATCCCTTTCGTCTCGCACCAGAGTGTCGCGACCTGACATACAGACACACACACACACACGCGCGCGCGCGCAGAGGGTCCCCTGGGCGTCCTTCGCATCTTTCTTTCTCCCTCGGCGTACATTATTCTGGTCACATGGCCTGGCCTCGTCAAGGGGGCGGCAATCCTGAGCGCCACGTCGCCCATACGAGCCACTTCCCGCTAACACGGAGCTGACATTGGTCAAAAGGGAGCACTCGTACTTCCTGTCCACCGACACACAAAAACACTCAGACAGACACGAGCCACGTGTCTGTCTGAGTGACTGACCAATCGAATGTCCACGCCATACAGGCGGTATTCTCTTTGCAGGCATTTGCACACTGCTCTGGCATCCAGACCTGCATATGTGACAGACGTAATTGACAGCCTTCCCCTGCTCTGTCCCTCGCCCTATCTGTTTGTGTGTGCGTTCACAGGCATTCGTTCCACCTTTTGCGTACTGATGGGATCTGGATCCTGCAGAAAGGCACCTGCATGACACGTCGAAATCAATTGTGACCTGAGAGATCTCATCTGCCACACCGATTACCGACCATCGAGCGTGGCGTTCCATTGCTGCACGACAAAAGCAATCATGCATGACCGAATGATGCTTGAGTGGATTTGCTCACCCAGCAGTCGCCGTTGAGCTGTTCGAGAGTGGCTGCCTGTCTGACAGCAATCTGGGTTGCAGGTGGCCGGTACTGGACTTGTGCCGACGCGCAAGCAATGATGATACAGGCGCAAAGGCAGAGCGCTGGCGCTTGGCACGAGTGCAGCTCCATGGAGGGGAGATCTGCGTTCGGGAAAAACCCATGTAACGGAACTCTACGTACTCATCGCTAACACGATGCGAGAGAGAAGGGAAGGATACGAGAAATGAACATACCAAGAGACTGCAATGGAGAAAATTGAGAGACATGTCCTACATAACTTGGGATGCTTTGTTGGCACGCCCACTTCCGTTTTCCTTTTCATGACATATGTCCTTTTAAACTTGACAGCATCATCACATCGTCTTTATTGTCCTCTATGACTACAGGAAGTGTGCATGACTTCATCTTCGAGCCTTAAGTAAGTACGACTCGGGGGTATACGAGTAAGTAATTACGACTCGGGAGTATACGACTCTCTCGAAAGCGAGAGATCCTTCCACGCTTATTTTGGCCCTTGCTCCCTAGTGCCCGCCGTACGAAGGCAAGGCGGCGTCGCCCAGATCACACAGAAGCACGCACACGGCCCGCGCAACAAACCACACGATGATAAGCACACACAGTGTCACACACGAGACGATACACTCGTACACACACGGGTAGCATGAAGCCAAGCACAATCACATCACCACACAGCACCCAAGCGACTGCGGCCCACAGCATAGATACACCACGGATTAAAGCAGGGATTGAAACCGAGGGATACCTCGTGAGAAGTCAACATGACCCGCACATCCATAAAATGCCACAACCATTCACACACGCATATCGGACAGCCAACAAGCGAACGCCCACAGAGTGAATGCGCGCACCATGACCATGGCCGACGAAAAACCCATCTATCCATGCCAGCATGAATAGCATCAAAGGAGTGCATCTGGATGGGACTGATCCATCCCATATACGCTCTCATGAATGGAGCACTCGAAGTCAGACAGACAAACGCCCACGAAGAGAGAAACACAGGGAGGAGACGAAGATCCCCACAGACAAAGAGAGCGAGAGGCATGGCAGCCACACAGGACGGACAGCCGTGTAACAGACAGCCACACAAGAGACCGACAGGAAGAAGCGATTGCAGGCGACGGACAGACAGCCAGACAGCCGGACAAGCACAGTACGAATTAGCAAACGAACAACACGTAAGGGGGAAAAGTGAGACCCCACCTTTGTGCTTTGCCTGTCTCTGCTTTGATCCATTCTCTTTCTCGTTGCAAGAGAGCCCAACAGAGCCCCAACTATCACACAGATGATCCACGCAAGCCTCATAAAACCACATAGGGGCACCCACAATAAGCGTTCGCACGGCATGAACGTCAGACATGTCAGCATGGCAGATAAAGAACTCATCCGTCCATGCCCTAGCACCCACTCTGACAGCACGAGGTCAAACCAAGCCACAGCACCCAAGCGACTGCGACCCACTAGCATAGATACACTACGGAATAAAAGGAATTCTCTGTCCCTCAACTACAATTGCCTCAGACATTTTACGGGCAACCGCTATAAAAGCGTACGCACGATCAACCAACGCACGTACGGTACGGATGCGTCCACCATCTGGATGGGACTGATCCATCCCATACGCGCTCTCATGAATGGAACACTCGAAGTTAGACAGATGGACGCCCGCCCACAGAGAGGGACAGGGAGGAGACGAAGATCCCGGCAGACGAAGAGAGCGAGACACATGGAGACGTACGAGACGGACAGCCTCGTAGCAGACAGCCACACAAGAGACCGACAGAAAGAAGCGAGCGCAGGCGACGGAGAGACAGCCAGACAGCCGGACAAGCACAGTACGAACCAGCAAACGAACAACACGTAAGGGGAAGAAGTGAGACCCCACTACGGAGTACCTGTGTTTTGCCTCGTGCCAATCTCTCCTTTGCCCTGCCCCCGCGGCCAAGTAGCCAACACGAACCGCACGATTACCCCCAGTATGTTGACGGCCGACAACGCCAGAGCTGACAGTGTCAACGGAGGAACAGAGTCCGCCAGTGCCCCATCGCCTCCACTCAAAAACAAGGTCAGAAGCTGCATGCAGCGGCCAAAGATATACAACGCACATACATAGTCACGATTGTCCTTCCCCTGTTTCGCTCTCACCTGAACGATACAGATCGGCACGTCGCCGACCAATGACAGCAGCTCGAGAGATGCGAACGCGTCACTTGCCACTGGGGTAGACAGGAATGGCAAGTCTGCCAGCTTGGACCACATGATGTGAAGCACACCAATGCTGAGTAACCACAGGCAAGGCACACACAAATCATACATGATGCGTCATGTCTGCATGTCTGCGTGCACCCTCACTGACCTGAAAAATGACGCAAAGAACACCAGAACGAGGCCGGACCCTCTCTGTCCCTGCACCGTATCTCCCTCCCCCTGCACCGTGTCTCCCTCCCACTCCCGAGAGAGGGATTTCCTGCTCAGAGTGGCGTGCCACTCGTGAGAGAGGGATTTCCTGCTCAGAGTGGCGTGCTTGCCACCACTGCTGCTGTGCTCCGTCTCGGCATCTTGCCCCCCGCCACTCGATTCAGCCGGAGGGGTAAAGCAAGGGACGGACTGGGTCTCGCAGGGCACTGCGCGGCGACTGTCGCTGATATCCTCTTCCGTGAGGATGCACGTCTTGGTCGACTCTGACGGCTTGACAGATGCGGCGCCAGATTCCGTGGCGGATGGTTCGTGCTGATGAAGGGAGGGAGGGAAGACTGCTGCGGAAGAGAGCTCAGATATCGAGAAGGTTGGACAGTAGGACACGACGTCGTCCACATCGCCGTCTTTGGGGCTATCTCTAGGCCCGGCCGTGTGCATGACGATTGACGCATCGAAGGTCACGGCTTTCTTGACGGGCACAAACGTTTCGGTGTCTGAGGGCGGCTTCTTGGGTATTGTCGACGACCTCTCGAACCACCTTCGATAAGTAGGATTACGCAGGACCTGACAGCACACATGCATGCAACACATGTGCACGGCGGCTACGCGCTTCACTCATTTGCTGTCGCGTACCCATGACATGTTGTATATGACCACAGATGCCTCATTGAACAGCACGCGAGCCACAAACAAAGCCGCGCCGATCCAAAACAATAACCCATTGTGGCCAAAGCGGAACATAGACGCAACGAACAACACTGAATAGAACAGACAGTCAGACAGATACACAGACGTACACACGATGATCACGATGACCCATCTCTCCTTCTTGTTGTTGAACTCACCGTGAACAATCGATCCAAGGCCGGCGATGACCGCTGCCAGCACCCGCCAAATGACCGTCTGGCCATTCTGCTTTCTACGATGAAGCGCGTAGGCAAATGCGACGAGCACAATCGTCCACACAGCGAGGAGTATCACAAACGGACGAAAGTCGATCTGTGAACACAAAGAACGACAGAGGAGGCCATTGGCATGGAGCTGATGCCTTTTTTTGGTCCTTTTTCCTACGTTAAAAGGGCAGCTCTGGCCATAGCCCATGCTCACATTAGGCACCCGCAGCACGAGGAGCGCAAATGTGCCGTAACGAGCGCGGTAGTGATCCACGTTGCAAACATACCCCTCCTCTGCAGTGCAGCCACATCAAAACAGAAGCACAGCCGTGAGGGTCAGTCGGGGTGTATTCACGGCATTGTTTGCTTCGTGCCTGCACAAAATGCATACCGATGAGCTGCTGAGGGCACTGACGGGGGCCACTGACACTGATGGGGGCCGACTGGTCTGCAACCCAGCTTGTCACATTCGCCCACAAGACACACTCGTTTACCACCGACTGAAACGCCTCGCACAGCGGAGTCAGCTGGCACTAGAATCACGGACAGGCACACAAAATCAAGGAGATTCAACCACTCAGACTTTTTCCCGGACATTGGCGGCCTGCAATCAGGTGCACCACTCACCTGAATCTGGCAGTCTCCTGGTGGGAAGTGCCATCTGCACATGACAACACAGAAGGAGCATAACCAATAGATCCTCCCGACGCGGCCCACATTCCTGTCTCTCTCTCACATGAGCAGTGATTGCAGAACTGTTGCGGTGTTCGGGTCTGGCTGCAGCCCGATATGGTAGCAACCGCAGTTCTCGACTGGCTCATCCGCCTTGACCGCATAGGGCAATGAGACGTTGAGGAACGGAGGGATACCCCGGTCCCCTCTGTGATAACCCCGCTCCTCCTTGGTGCCTTTCTTGCCCAGGGCCCGTGAATTTGCATCGACTGGTAGGCCGAAATACAGGGACGGGTCAGCAGGGGTCATGTGCATCCCGCCTGCGTCAAAAGGGGGCATGTGGGCCGGAGGGAATGGGGCGTCTGGCGGACCGCAGTCATGGCCATCCACATCCCCACTAATGACACCAGGCATGCACACTCGCACACGGGTGTTGTCGAGGAGGAAGCACACGTTGCTGAGCAGTTTTCCCTCTCGGTCGGGGCTCGGGTAGCGGGGGTGGAATGAGAAGCCTTCGCACTGGGAGAAATCGAACACAGAATGTCCATTAGCACGTTCGTTGTGCATTTGGTTGGGATCTGTCTGTCGGGTCGCCCACCTGTGCAATGGCGTGGCAGCGTGCATGGCAGTCGTGGACGGTGGCGTTGTCTTTGTAGTCCCATGCCTCTTGTCTTCGAATACCGCCATCGATTGTGAGAATATTATGCATGATCGCTCCGACACCATACTGATAACACGACGACACGATCGAACCTGATAGACAGACAGGCAGCCAGACAGACAGACGTGCAAATACGCCGGCCGACACCCTCTCGCCGTCCGTCCCCTTCTCTGTCTGACTGACCTCTGTCACAGTCTGTGGAATACTTGCTTCCCGAGACCACCACCTCCTCATGGTTGCCTGCCGTGTCCACCCATATCGCCTCCTCCCTCCCCGCATTCGACGTCTTGTAGTAGCACCCACCCCTCTCATCAGACAATTTGCCGTAGCTCCAGAACAAACACCGTTCGTCGTATTGACAGCCCCTCTGACAGTCGCTGGTTCACACGATGAATGGAACCAACGAGATGCATGAAAACCGTGAGAGAGCGTGCTGCCTGCGCTTACTAGGGGCCTCTGATGTTAATGTTGGGTTGGGCGTCGTCGACGTCGTATCCCCTGAAGAATGTGTCCCATTCCCAACACGTCGGCTCCTCGGGCATCTTGAACACATCGAATGCTGATTCAGAACCTTCAGAACCATTGCCTCCCCCGTCTTGAAGCTCACGGACGCCTGCCAGAGGCCAGATTCACACACTCTTACCAACAGACCACCAGAACGCTTGATCGCTGCTTCCTACCGTTGACTGCCTGTATGGCAAGCACAACACAAGCGCCAAAGATCAAGCCAAAGATAAGCCCAGCCGGCCGCATCAAGCGCTGCATCCTGCGCATCCTCCACCCAAGTGCGGGAGGTCCGAGGAAGATGCTGCTTGGGGGGGATGCTGATTGCGCTTCAGGAAGCCCTGTTGCCTCTCCACTAAATGAATGCAAGGGTTACAAACCTTCACAGGGTTACAAACCTTACCCTGTAGCCCCTCAAGCCCTTTGGCTCGCCGCCCTCATGCAGATGTCAAGCACAAAGCGGAAGGCTTAGCACCACCGTCTCAAGGCCACGCTCTAATTAGTCAGTCTTGCTAATTGGGCCACCTCGTGTGGCACGGCAGCATCCCATCAGCCCCCCTACCAATTACACGCACGCCCTCATTCACCACATGCATGTCGACTGTGCAATGCGCACCTACCGCTACACACTACACACATATATGCGTCCTGCCTGCCTGCCTGCCTGCCTGCTGTCCTAGCTACGCCATCACGTGACGGTGACTGTCTTGGCCAGCCCTCGAGGCTTGTCCGGGTTGATCTCTCTGGACACACACACAAGAAGCCGCACAGGCATCCATCTATCTATGTGTTTCTGCCCCTCCCTCCCGCCCACCTAATGAGGGCCAGTGCGTATGCGATGAGTTGCAGGGGGATGACGGCGAGGAGTGCGGTGAGCGGCCCGTTGGACGGGATGACTATGACGTCGTCGGCGACCTCCTGCACCATGGCCGGGTCGTCGGTGATGCAGATCAGGTGGGCGCCACGCGCTCGCACCTGCTGGGCGGCGTTGATCATCAGAGGCGCATGCTGGTCGCCGAGCACCAACAGGATCACTGATTGCGGCACAAGAAATATCGTGGAGTGAGAGGTGACTTATGATGCTTTTATGTGTGTAGGTACCTGGGGTCCTGGCATTCTCGTCGATGAGGGCGAATGGACCGTGCTTGAGCGCGCCCCCAGCAAACCTGCAAAGCGAAAGGCAAGAGATGGCATGAAGGGGCCGCCCAACGAGTGTGTGTGTGTGTGTGTGATGGGTGTGCTGACCCTTCTGCGTGTACGTAAGATATCTCTTTGATCTTGAGTGCGCCCTCGAGGGCCACCGGGAAGGCGAACCCCTTGCCTGCAACACACCACGCGCCGGCAAAACACATAGACAAGCTGACATTTCGTTTCGTCTCTCTGTGCGTTGCCCGCCCGCTCTTACCCAGCACGAATATCGTCGACGCGTCCCTGATCTTGTGGGCTATCTGCCTGCACAAAGCACACACCGACACAAACAAGGGCATGATTAAGTCAGCATGTGTATCTGCCTTGGCCTTTCGCCTCGACTCACATGGCCTGGTCTCTGCAGTGGAGGGTCATCCCAGCATATACCGGCAGACGGTGAACTGACGCACATCAAACATGTCAGAAGTGGACGACGGACCTCTTTCTGTCCCTGTGTGTGTCTCGTGTCGTCTCACTGGCGTCCATGAGCAGTTGTCTCCTGTCGGGGAATCGTATCTTCTCCCTCTCCTGTGCGAACCACGCCGCGATGAGCGACAGCACCGTCACCTGGGACGAGAACGCCTTGGTCGAAGCTACCGCTACCTCACGACCTGCACACACAGAGACAGGCAAGACCGCCGTGTGGGCGCACCTTTTTCTCTCTCTCCCTCCCTCTCTCTCTCTCTCTCTCTGCGTGTGTACCGGCGTTGAGATAAACACCGCAGTTGGTAAGCCTGGCGAGAAGGGACCCGACGACATTGACGATCGAGAACTTGGTCACGTTGGCCTGATCGGCTACGTTGCACGCCCTGCGGAATAAAGAGGGACAGAGGGGACACACCATGATGCACTTGAGTGCATTCGGTGAGAATGAAAACTATGTGTGCAGGCTGCTGATGGCTCACCTGACGGTGTCTAGGGTCTCTCCCGACTGTGACACCAGGAGCACACCTGACATGAGCCCAACAGGCCGATGAGATGGTTGGAGGGAGAAGGTGTGTGAAAGCGCTTTCGTGTGTGCGTTTACCGGCGTTTTCCTTTGGGAATGTGTTGAGGTCCACTTCGCTCGCATCCACGGCCTTCACCTGACCCACCAATGGATGGATGGATAGACGACATACACAGATGAGAGTGTTGTGTTGTGTGTGCCTCTCCCTCCCCCCGTCCCTCCCTCCCTCGCTGCCAGACTTACCGTGTCGAAGCACTTCAGCCACTGCATGATGAGCTCGCCGTAGATACTCGCGTACAGGGACGTGCCGCACCCAGTCACCACCAAGTTGCTGACAAACACACACACATCAACTCATGCCATACTCACGTTTACAGACGGCTTCTCGGTCTCATGACAGTACCGTATCGACGCCATTCGCTCTCGGTTGTCGTCCATACCACCCAGCTTGACCCTGCAAACAACAAATGGGACAACGGATTATACATCCTTGGTTCTCGCGTCCTCTGTCTTGTGCATTAGCTACCGGTTCTGCAACGCAGAGAGCCGTCCACCGTAGTTGAGGGCCCCTGACGACCACACACAGAAACATGAGTATGCGCCATCCCTCCGTGCGTCTGTCTTACTTGCGAGGCTTTGTGGCTGCTCGAATATCTCCTTCTCCGTCCAGTGTGCGTAGGGTGCGGGCGATGTCTCCACCTTCTCCATCTTGATGTGCTGCATCGGCCTGCATCACACAAATCACAGCGGGTCGTGCACCGACAAGAGGGCGCCTTGTCTGTTGTCATACCTGGTGGCCGACAGGTGTGCGATGCCCGCTCTCGTAACGACCGCGATCTCGCCATCCTTCAACGTCAAATACTCTGGCCCAAGAGACAACACACGCTCCTCATTGACATGTTTGTGCGGCTCGTTGTGTGTGTGTGTGTGTGTGTGTGCGTTGCATTCTCTCACGGTTTGTGTGTCTTGACAGGGCCGCCGCCTCGGATGCCACGAACACCTCTCCCTCAGTGCTGCCTGCATCCACGCAGAAGGCAACCATAATTAGTCGACCGATGTCTGCGTCCTGTCCACAACAGCTGTGAGAGCGTACCAACGAGCAGCGGGGATCCGTTTCTCGCGAGGACTATGCGGTCGGGGTAGTCACGATGCACTATCGCTAAACCCCAAGTGCCTGCATAGACGCGTCCATCATCCAAATGAGTGGGCGGAGTGCATGTGCAGTCCTGGTCACCTTGCAGCTCGAGCACTGCTCGTGTGACGGCTGGCTCGAAGTCGTCGCCCTCGTCCATGAACTGATCACACACAGACACAGACGCCACGCACGCACAGACATCCGTGCATAGGGCAGAACAGCCTTCTTCCTCTCTCTCCCGTGCTCCCATTCCTACGTTGCTGATGAGGTTGGCGATCACTTCGGTGTCGGTCTCACTCCTGCAGAGGCACACAGGAGGAGGAAGCATTCATCACTGTGCATCCACCTTGTCTTGTCTCATTGTGGCTACCCACCTGAATACGATTCCCTTGTCGAGCAGCTTCTTCTTGAGGACGCTGTAGTTCTCTATCGTACCGTTGTGAACCAAACTCAGGCGGTCTTTCTGCACCATATCGACACATACACATCAGCAGGGATCCGTCCATGTCATCCATCCATCCATCCATCTGTGCACCGCTCACGTAGTCTTGGTGTGGGTGTGCGTTGGTGTCGGTCTTGGCGCCGTGAGTTGCCCTGAACGAAGAAAACCAAATGAAAGGCCAAACAGACGTTTCGCTTTGCCACACGGTAATGACTGGCTGACCATCGTGTGTGGGCGATCCCTATCTTGTGGCCGCCGTGCATCTGGACACAGACACATCCACGTAAACGCAGGTCACGTCGATGTCGGCCACACTCTATGTACCGGTGGCGATTCTCGTTCGAGTATGTCGATGGAGTCGTGTGTGCTGCCCTTGCTCGCGAATTTGGTCGTGAGCAGCTTGCCCTCGTTGATCGTCGTGATGCCTGACCATAACACAACCAACCACACACAACATGAGCGGTGAAGGACACCAAGTTCATCCCCACTATCCCTCCGCCCACCCACCGCATGAGTCGTAACCCCTGTTCTGCAGAATCGAGATGCCTGCAGCGCAGACAGCACAATCCACACACAACGAGATCACACACAGAGTGCGTCATCTCCCCACCCTCCCTCACCCCCCCTCACCTTCCATGAGGACCGGCTGCACATCTTTCTGGCCAATGTAGGCCACGATGCCGCAGCAGTTGGCCGGTGGCCGCCGCCACTTCTCACTCCACCACGCGTACCCGCCATAAGCCAGCAACGCTCCGCCCACCGACGATGCCCAGCCGGGCACGCTCCCGTCACCGCTCCGGCCGCAACGCTCGCCGCCGTCGCTGTTTTCGCGAAAACGGTGGCCGCTTGCCGCCTGTGCTGGCGCACAGGTTGCCAGGGATGCACTGGTGGTGGGAAAGCGGCAAAGCAGCCGCAGATGAGCCGCTGTCGCCGCTGTGCGAATGCACCGATCCATAGCGATGATCCGCACCGGATGAAGGATATCTGCGTGTCAGACTACGTCCACATGCCCTCAGAAGGGCGCGAAAGCCGCTTCCTGGCGGTTTCAGGGAGCATCCTCTTCCTAATTTTGCGAGCTACTAGTCGCCATCTGCGAGCTTGGTTGAGCCGCCAAGTCCCATCTTGCACGACGCCTGCAAGCAGCTCAAAGCGCTTCACACGCACGAGGACCGCACAGATCCCAGCCTGATCTGAGTGAGGTTCAGCGACAATGGCGACGGAAGGGGAGACGAACAATGAGAGGAAGGCGTCGACTGAGGACGCTGTGCCAGGCTACTCGTCGACGCCCCTGCTCGTGGGCGTGGTCGTTTCGATCATCCTCATGATCGGCGCTCTAGTCGGCCTGGGACTCGCTGCCCAGGAGCCTGCAGGTGGGCGAACCAGCCTGGCACAGATGAGTCGTGTTGGGGGGCGTGGGCGGGTGTGCCGTGCTGGGCTGAGCTGGGCTAGGAAGCAGGCAGACGTAGTAGATCTGCTTGCTAACGGCATGCCACTCTCGTGTGTGTGTGTGTGTATGTGTGTGTGTGTGTGTTGGTGGGTGAATGTCAGATCGTATGTGGGCCTTCCCGCAGGCGAGCATCGAGGTTCCGAATGTGGCCGATGACCGACCAGTCACACGTAAGGAAGGATGGTTCACGCGCACCGCACCTGTTGACTGACTGAGTGACTGAGTGATGGATTGATGGGTGGCCTGCATCTCTCCCTCTGTCTGTGTGCAGTTCCCCATGTGGCGCAGTTCGCTGGACTGGCCACTGGCTTCTTCGGCACGGCAGCCATCTGCTTCTACGCCTACTACGTGCTCAAGCAGCCGATGGGTAAATGATACACACCCACCACCCCACCACCCTCTCACAACTGCGGGTGTTTTCACAGGCAACCAGTTGATGGTCGAGATAGCGCACAGCATCAAGGCGGGCGCCAAGGCGTTCCTTTTCACCGAGTACATCTACCTCTCGGTGTTTGTGATCGTCATATTCGTCCTCGCCGGCGTCGGCACGGGCAGCAGCGCGGGCGCCTGGGATGGGTGGTGCACCGCCATCTGCTATCTCATCGGGGCCGCACTCAGCGCCGCTGCGGGATACACCGGAATGATCATCGCCACGGAGGGCAACTCGCGGACCAGTTGGGCCGCATACAAAGTAGGCAGTGCGGGAGGGGAAGAGATGGGGTGAGTGCATTGAAGGGGGAACATGGCGTGGTGTGATCGGTCGTCCGTCTGTCTGTCAGAGTTTGAGCAACGGGCTGCAAGTGGCGTTCCGCAGTGGTGCGGTCATGGGGCTGTCCGTCGTGTCGTTCGGAATCATCGGCCTCTCCGCCGTTCTCTTTATTCCCGACAACGTGCGTGATTGACCAACAACACACGGAAACCCCTTCAAGCTCACTCGTGTGTGCGTCTCTCCTTCCAGGGCATCGTGTCCATTGCTGGCTTCTCGGCCGGTGCATCCTCAGTGGCCCTCTTCGCCCGTGTGGGCGGCGGCATCTACACAAAGGCAGCTGACGGTAATAAGCGCATGATATTAGAGGGCCGGTGCGTCAAACACACGCACTCACTGTCTGTTTTCCTGTGCAGTGGGTGCCGATCTGGTGGGCAAGGTGGAGGCCGAGATCCCTGAGGATGACCCGCGCAACCCCGCAACCATCGCTGACAATGTCGGCGACAACGTTGGCGACGTCGCCGGTTAGTGCACACACACACACACGGGGCCATCGATTCCCTTTTCCCATTCCTGTGCTGTTGGCAATAGGTATGGGGTCTGACCTGTTTGAGTCGTTTGTGGGTTCGATTGCGGCTGCGGTGATCCTCGCGGCCCGCCAGAACGACCTGGAAGACTACGCCGACTTCGCCGTGGCCTTCCCCTTCTGGATCTGCGCCATCGGCATCATCGCGGCCGTCGTCTGCACCGCTTACCTTCGGTGCAACGAAAACTCCAGCATGAACGACGTGAGTGTGTGGGTGGACGAGCCCATCCAGTCGACGCACGAGAGAGAAAGGGCTGGATAGCACTCTATCTCTCTTGTCTTGTGTTTGCTTTGTGTGGTCAGTTGTTGAATTCGATGCGTATGAACGTGGTGGTTTCTGCGGTGCTCATTGTGCTGGGTGTGCTGGCGACGGTGCTCATCTACTTCTACGAATACTACACGCCGTCTAATGCGTGCATCCCAGAAGATGGGGAGGCGCTGGGCCGCAACTGCTTCACCATCCAGGCCGCCATCGGCATGTGGGGGTGCGTACTCATCGGACTCGTTGCCGGTGAGCTGGACCATAGTATAGACATACAGATGCATGCAGGCAAGGAGCGATTTTGCTGTGGGGTGACGTGGTGTGGTTTGGTGGATGGGTTAAGGTATCTTCATTGGTTGGATCACTGAGTACTTCACGAGCAGTGAGGACCCTCCCACTCGGTCAATTGCCCAGGCCGCTGAGTTCGGTGCCGGACCCGTGATCATCCAGGGCATGGGCATGGTGAGTTGGGCCTCGAGTGCATGAAGAGGCAGATACGTGTCGGACTCATTTGTGTGTCGCTCTTTTTCGCAGGGCATGTTGTCGACCACTGTGCCGCTGGTCTTGGTTGTGAGCACCATCATCTCGACCTACAAGATCACCGGCTTCTACGGCACCGCCATCGCCGCCGTGGGCATGCTCTCAACCCTTGGAGTCACCATGGCCACCGGTATGTATGCGACGTGGGGCCTCTCGAAAGAAGGCATAGCACACCCATCTTTCTCTCTTTGTGCGTGTGTCAACAGACGCGTACGGCCCCGTGGCTGACAATGCCGGTGGTATCAGTGAGATGGCCGAGCTGCCCGAGTTTGTGCGCGACCGGACCGACCGGCTCGACGCACTTGGAAACACCACTGCTGCCACTGGTGAGTGAACGACATGTATCCCCACATGAGGTGGATGTCCGCTCACCGGTTTCTCTCGCGCCTTGCTGTGATCAGGTAAGGGTTTCGCCAACGGTTCTGCGGTGCTGGCGGCCCTGTCGCTGCTGGCGGCCTTCACGTACGAGGTGAGCAGCGATGAGCAGCCGCCGCAGCAGGCTCTGCTCGACACGAAGTCGCCCACGCCATACAACGCCTTCGTTATCTCCGAGTGGACCATCTGCGGGTTGCTCATCGGCGCCGTGCTGCCCTTCATCTTCTCAGCATGCACCATGCTCGCCGTCGGACGGTCCGCACAGGTCCGTTGCTTTCATTTGTGTGTGAGTGCCTGCGTACGTACGTGCACCTGTGTGTTTTGTGTTGTGCAGGCCATGATAGTGGAGGTCCGTCGTCAGTTCGCGTCGATTGAGGGGCTGCGCGAGGGACGACCGGGCGTCAAGGCGGACTTCACCAAGTCAGACAGACCGACACAACAAAATCTCGAGAGAAGAACGCCATCCCCGTCTGGTTGTGTGCAGGTGTGTGGAGATCTCCACGAAAGCCTCGATCCGCGAGATGATCTTCCCGGCGCTTCTGTCCATCCTCGCCCCTCTCTGTGTGGGCCTCCTCATGGGCCTCAGCGCCCTCACGGGCCTTCTGGCGGGCGCCCTTGCCACTGGCTACCTGCTGGGTGTCATGATGAACAACGCCGGCGGCGCGTGGGATAACGCCAAGAAGTACATCGAGGCGGGTAATTTGAAGGACGTGGACGGCAACGTGATGGGCAAGAAGTCCGAGTGGCACAAGGCTGCTGTGGCTGGCGACACCGTGGGCGACCCCTTCAAGGACACCAGCGGCCCCTCACTCAACATCCTCATCAAGCTCATGACCGTCTTCGCCCTCGTCTTCACGCCCGTCTTCAAGAGCAGCACAAAAGACCCGTCTGCCCTGCTGGTGCGGAAAGGAGAGGCAGGGAAAAAGGAACGCATCCACACACGGCGGTGTGTGTGTGTGTGTTAGAACGATGGTACGTACCCCGGCATTGGTGTGACGGCGGGCGCTCTCATTGTGCTGGCTGCTCTCTTCTACTGGAACGTGAGAGTCGACAAGAACGTCAGGGAGCAGGCACGCGCCAAGACCATGGCAGCCAAGGTGAGCGCAGCCACTCACCAAAAACAGAGACGGAAAGAAAGAGGCACACAGACAGCCAAACAGCCAGACAGACACGTACACACATATTCCCATGATGGTCTCTCTCTCTCTCTCTCTGTGTGTGTGTGTGTGTGTGTAGGCTGAGGAGAGGGCGCGTCACGAGGGCCACCGCACTGGCCAGGGCGAGGCGCCCATTGACACAACCGTCGATGTCACACCTGACCCCTCCAATGTCTGATGATCGATCGGCACAATACAAATGACTGACAGCAAGTACGTGAACGTGACTGTTTAGGTTGTACGTTCGTGAGCGAGTGCATGAATGCATGGGTGCCTATCTAACCGGATGTCTGACTGTCTGCCTTCTGCCCGACATGTGATCTGTTACTCTCGCCCCTCTCGCTTTTGATTTCTCTCTTGGTGTCGTCTGCCTGCCTGCCTGTCTGTCTGGCTGTCTGAACGTACCTACCGTGTCTCACTCGTTCATTCACACAGCCGTCCTTCCCGTCTCTGGATGCTCTCCTTTTTCTTCTCTATTTGTCAATCAGCAAGGCCTGACACACAATACAACACAACACATCACATCACAGGCACCCCTCTTAAGCACATGGCAGTGGGGACAGTAAGGGTAAGTGTCGGTCGCTCGTGCGCAGAGGAAGAGAGCATCCGTGAGGAGAGAGGTGTCCGGTCGGTGAGTGATTCGTTTTTGTCGGCACACGTACACATACATACACACACTCATGCGTACATGTTCGTGCGTACTTGTACGGTCTACACGTGTATGGAACCATACAGACAAACTGAGTGGATCGACCGGCAACGGCGACACACATATACACACTTTTCACAGATCTGGTTGGAGAGATTGGTTGGATGCGTGTACGGATGTGGTTGCTGCAGTGATTGCTTCACAAGTCACACGGCGTGGTGCGTTCAAGGGAGCCACTCGCTGCTGCATGTCGGTCGGTCGGTCGGTCAATTTTCGGTCCTCATCCATAGGGCGTCCGCACCGTGCTTCTCTGTCAGTCTGTCAGTCTGTCTGTCTGCTGCGTCGCTCTCGCGTCTATCGGGCTGCGGTTTGCTTCACATGAACACAACAGTTCACTCTTTGCTTTTCTGTAAGGACAAGATCACCACACACACACAACAACAAGATTGTTCCAACTCTTCTGGGCTGGCAGACAGGGGATGAGCGCATCCACCATTTTTCTGCTTACTCGAATGGCCGAATGGGGGGGGACGGGAGACAGAATGCCTCTGGGTTCTTCTCTGCGCTTCTCGCCTGCTCACACGGGGGGAGGGAGGCTATTTTTCCTGTCAATACTACACTCATCCCCTATTGATGTATACAGCATTAATACAGCAGCATCCACACACATTGACAGAGCGGGTGGACAGACAGACAGACAAGCACAGAAGGCCGGTAGGCTTCATTTTATCGGAACAAGAAGTTTTTGGTTGCTTTGAGGAGAGGAGCGAGCGGGGAGGGGGGGGGGGGG
>CDMY01000209.1:126088-166704 GCA_001179505.1 Vitrella brassicaformis
TGTGTGTGTGTGTGTGTGTGGTGATGTGTGTGGCCGCCGTCTTTCCTGTCGTGTCAGATAGCCTGTCTCTCTTCCCTCCCTCCCTCCCCCCCCCTTTATGTGTGGGTCGTGAGTATTTGTCTTTGTGCAGAGGGTTGGGTTGCGCATGAGGGTTGACTCTCATATGGTTGCTTGGTACGAGGCTGGGATAATTTCTCGAGACGGGACACGGAAAGAGTTGAGAAAAAATATCAACACATGCCAATTTGCGCGAGAAGATCTCGCGACCGGTGGGTGCGTGCAACTATTGAACAGGGGGGAGAGATGAAAATCATAATTTGAGGTGTCCCAACACGTCCTGGCGACCCCCTGCAGTGCTGCTGAGTGCTCTTCAGTGAAAAAAGCGAAGACTTCGCGACCTGGCGGGTCTCACCGTCGTTGCTCGTTGTCGGTCCCCTGAAGGTGTGTGGCCACCTGTCCATCCGTCCTACATCCGTCGATGTCGTACAAGCACTTTGACATCGGCAAGGGGGTGGACATAATAGGCGACGAGGAGACCTTCTTCATGCTGCTGGGCAGATACAAGGAAGAACTCCATGTAAGCTACGCTGCGTGGCAGGACAGGACAGGAGCCTACAGAATGGAATTGATCAAAGGAAGAATTGTTGTTGATGAATTTGATGATTCGTTTCTCTCCCCTGATGTGTGCTCTGTCTGCCTGTCTGCCTGCCTGCCTGCCTGCCTGTCTGCCTGTCTGCCTGTCTGCCTGTCTGCCTGCCTGTCTGCCTGTCTGCCTGTCTGTGTCTGTGTGTCGCTTACAATGCAGACGAGGGTCGCGAGCATCTTGAGTGCATGGGACAAGAAGGACTACCAGACGATGCTACGAGACGCCTACTCCCTCAAGGGCTCATCATCGTCAGTCTCATGCACACACATCCCATGGCAACACCTTGCCCTCGTATATGTCATCCACCCGTCGATCCCTCAGGTATGCGGCAGCGGATCATCTGCAGAGGACGTGCGAGGCCATTTTCTGGGCGGTGCAGAAGAACCAGCTCGACTCCCTCCCACAACTCATCGATGACTTCAAGATATTCAGCACAGAGGCCAAAGACGAACTGGACAAAATCACGGCTGGATTATCAATACACCAATGGAGGGCGGGGAGGCAGGGGGCGAGGGAGGAGAGTGCAGGCTACCTGAGGGGAGGGCTAAGAGGGCAAGGGAGGGGAGACGCCTTGCTAGCTGCCTGTTTATCTATTGTACATATGTGCATCTCCTTCAGTGACTGCGTGTGTGCGCGTGTACAGTCGACAGACTACAAGACACGCCTTTTGGCTCCACGGACGGACGGACGTACCTGAACTGGACAGTGGATTCGAATGAGCTCGTCGATCGCTAAGAAATGGGGGCCGAACGAAATGGGCATCGATGGATGGATGGATCTGTAGACGCCCCATTAATGCTCGTTTCTCTGCTTTCTCGCCGGGGCACAGTGTTTCCAAAAGGACGGAGTTTCCTCTTCCAGCGACCACAAAGTACGCAGTGGCAATGTGGATGTCTCCGTGTATTGGCCATGCATCGCGTTTGATGTGTGTTTCATCCGCCCGAGAGCTGTGCAGCTGTTGTCACTTCTATTTGATCTTCGCCTCTATCTTCGTCAATCGCTCTTCCACTTGTTTCTGCATCTCGTTCTGCTGTGTTTGCAACTCCCGCAAGACTGAGACTCACGGTAAACGCATCGAAGGAAAGAATAAATGAAAAGGGTGTCTGTCAAGTCTTTCTGCCACCTGGCTCGATCTTGTCCTTGACGTACTCCTCAAAGTGCGTCAGGGCTGGAAGAGATTGATAGAGACACAGCTCGACGACCTCCATCATGACAGCTCTGCGTGTCCGTGTCTCACCGGTCATGATGTCCGGAGACGTCGTGTCGCGATGATATGCGGCCTTCATCCACATCTCGACCTTGCCTTTGTAACTGTCCCGTGCTTGACGCCTCTTTTCGGCTTTCTGCTCCTCAGTGTCCTTGGAAGATTCCTTTGACGACACACGGACATTTCAGCATTGGAAGGCATTCTGATTGTCCACATCCTGTGTTGGGAGCTCGCCTTTGCTGTGACGTATTGGTGGAAAATATACAGGGGCATCACGGGGATGGTCAGGAGCATTCTGAATGCGTCCCAGTACATTCCCGCCCGTATCAGTACTTCAAGCCTCCCGTGTCCGGGTTGAAACACCCCCAGCTGACGGTCGATGTATGCGGGTGTGAAGACGACGGCGTGCATCAGGGCATCGAGGGTGACGTAGATGGCCTCCACCGACCAGGAGGCAATGCGGCAGAGTGCCGACTGCCGTCCGCCGATGAGGGAGGCGACATAGCGCAGGGGCACCGACACGACCACAGCTGCACATACACAGATGTGGCCACTTGTGGTGGATGCAGTTGATGTCTCTTGCCGCACCGACCGATGAGGTTGAATGGCGGCGGGAGGCGCTCGTGCTGCGGCATATTCAGGTACTCATTCAACACGCGAATCCGCAGCAGCCTGCACGCATTCATTCACGAACGGAGAGAGAGCCGTCATGTATCGCTGTCTCCCTGCCTGTCTTCTTACTGATATTGGGCAGTCTGTGTCTGCTCGATGGCCGCATACGTCGACGCCTGACATAGAGAGACACACGAAGACAGGAGCATTGATCAGTCTCATGACACGCTCGATGTCCATCGTGTGTGTCTCACCATAATGGCGATGAGCAGGTTGAGCTATCGATGCGGTTAGACAGAGAGACAACGAAGGGAGTCCTTGTGTGTGTGGCTCGTTTAAGTGTATGTGTGTTGGTGAGCCTCCCGTACGAGTATGATGGAGGAGAGGATGACGTATGTGAACAGCAGGACGGTCCCCAGGGTGTCGTGGCTCTCGATGGCGTTGTTCAGCGCCTCATTGAACTCGCCAAGACCCGCGTAGAAACTAACGCAGCCAACCGACAGCACATGGCGACTGGCGCTCTCTCTCTCTGTGTGTGTGTCGGTGTCATCGAGTACAGTGTGAGCGTGGCTTTGGGGAAGGAGCCGAAGTACTGATGGTCTTCGTCGGACGAGAGGAGGGTGAAGACGACCGCGAAGACCACCAGGATGTAGACGTACAGACACAGAAACATGCTGATGTCCGAAAACATCCTCACAACCGCACTGACACACACACCCATCACACACACCATCAGACACCTCTCTCTCTGTGTGCCTGTCTCTCTCACTGACAGTATGAGTGGTCCCACGGCTGGGTGCAGGCTGGCCGTTTGGAGGAGGCGCAAGGCAAAGAGCAGCGCTATGACGATCCCTGAGCCGACCTTGGCATCCGTTGACCAGCCCATCACGTGGACGGCTATGAAGGCGATGATGGAGGCGCAGGAGCACATATCCACGTAGTTCCTTCATCGGCACACATCGACAGCACACAAATGAAGCGCCCAACACGAAGCCTGACGCACACCATGAGTCTTCCCAGTACGCTGCCTTCAGGCGGATGAACTGCACACACGTATATATACGATGCATGTCAGTCTTGATCAGTCAGTCATGTCTCCCTTAATCGATGTGCCTCACTTGAAAGCTCTCCAGCAAGACGAATCCACCACCCGTCAGCACTGCCCCCCACAGCCACACCGCCAGCCACACCCCCGCCATCGTCATCGCACTGTCTCCCTTGATCGACTCGATGCGCAGCAGCACAAAGGCCACCCTGACAACACACACACACATAAATACACACACAGATACAGGGATGTTATGCATGTCTCTCCCCCTCGTGGTGCATGGTTGCAGCTTTACATGAGCAGCATCGATAGCACGCGGCTGATGAAGACATCACGGGGTGCAACTTTGTACCCTCCAGTTTTTGTATTCCTGATTCCAATGCTCCGTGACGAGAGATGTGCAGTTGGCTGTCGCAATCATTGGGAGGAAAGAGTCATGAGCGGGCCGACAGAGAACCGAGGAGATCGCTTGTGCGGCTTACCTTGGGTGACGACAGAGAGGGGCTCTGCCGACTCGAGCATCGCAAACCATTCTCTTTCTTTGCCTGCAAGTGACCCTTCGAAGACCTCATTCGGTGCATCGCTGCAGAAATCGGCTGTGAGCGCCTAAACCGATTGGACAATCAACGTGGCAGTGAAAAGTGCTGTGTGTCTTTCTTATTCTTTACCTCGTTCCAGCTGGAAATCTGCTCAAATTCACTGCACGAAACAAGAAAGAAAGATCGTGAAGTACCCTCCTCTTCATTGGCATGATGTCCCCTTCTCTTCATTAAGTCATACTCTGTGAGGGAGTCCTTCGGTCGCGATTTCATCAACTTGCGGAAGACGGCACAGCAGCAAAGACTGTCGAAGGCCAGCGACTCAGAGTGGTCCTTCAGGAACACCGTCGCGCACACCACCTCTTTGAGATCCTGCGCCGTCGCATACGGTATTTTCACGCCTCGCTTGACCACCTCCATGGTGACGTCTGGAGCTACGCCTATCATCGGTACGACGACCCCCGGTTCTTCGGTAACGGCACGATCCAGGGGCGTCATTCCGAGCTGTCACGAGCAGAGATAGTATCACTCATAGGTCGACAAGTGCATTGCGATAGGTGCAGTGCAGCCTACAATGTTTTTGACCTTTAGAAGTTGTGGATTGACCGTCAACATCCAGCGCGGGACATCGGCTTTTTCGAGGCCTGCGGGAGAGCGCAAAGAGACACGTTGAAGACTCATGCAGTTGTGTGGTCGTCATTTGCAGCACCACATAAGCCCGTGTGCACAGCGAAATGAAGGGGCGTGTGGCCATCCTGCAGGCACAGCATGAAGAAGGAGTGAAGACACCCGGCTAACAGGCAGCCACGATACCCGGCCTTTCAGGGTTAGCAGGTGTTGTCTGTCTTGGAACAGCACTTCAAACACATCCACATCCATGCACTTCTCTGGGAAGCACACACACAAGGGCCGCGTGGCTGCATCATGCGTCTGCAGTGGTGCGACTGTGCAAACCTGCGGCGAAATGAATGGCTGAACCCCAAGTCTCCCACCCTTTCTCCGTCGTCAGCGCTTTCTCGGCTTGCTCAGGCGACAGACCGTCGAGGGCCTTCCGCACACCCTCCGCATCCCACCCCAGGACGGCCTCTTTGATGCTGTCTCTCAGTTTCCACGTCGGCTCCCAGTCGTCGGCGGCTGGGGCCCCGACCAGGGGGACCTGCAGACGACACACAGACGTCCAACAGACCTCTCAGAGTGTGTTACCGTGCCGCTGTCCGCATCACAGCGACACACCTGCTCGATGCGTCTCGGTGCCTTGGTGATGTCATCGGTGACGTCCGGCAGCTGGGGCTCCATCAGCCCCTGTCCATCGTCCTGCAGCAGAGGGACCTGGTCACTCGAGGCCGACGCTGACATCTGCAATGCATTGAGGGAGGGAGGGACACAGACATCAGAGGCCGGTGACCACACACACAGAGATGCACTAGGAGCATTGCAAGGTGACCTTGGGATGGCCCGTCTGTGTGTGGTGGATGGCCTGCTGTGCGGCAGCGTCGCCCTCGTCGACTCTCGGCAGCTGGATGTAGCACACCTCCTCAGCACCACTCGGGCGGCTGTGGCCGTCTCTCCCACTGCGGCCCTCCCGGCCCTGCAGCCGGGGAGTGCGCTGGCCGTGCAGGAAGCCCAGCATCTTCGCCGCAGGGCTGTTCCCCGCCAGACGCCGAGGCTCCCAGTCTCAGGGTTCAGGGTTTCAAAACCCTGAGATGAGGTCCCCGCAATGGAGGCAGGATGGAGGACAAAACTTATCTGTGAGATTCTGTGGTTGTTGCCGCAGTGGCGAGTGCATCGATGCCCCCGCCCACGACCAAAGCAGCAGCCCAGCAGCGGAGATCTGGGTCGCTGCCGAGTCCAGCCGCTGTGCCGCACTACCCTGAAATGGACGGCGGGCGCACTCCTGCGATGAGCACAATACGAGATGGCGACTTTGGTCTCGTCTGGCCTTGATTCTCGAGCAGGCGATGTCGATGCTGTTTGGCATTTCTGGACATGCCTGCCAACCTCGAGGGCGAGTCGCCGTTCTGAAGTCTGCAAGATCCGGAGCAGCCGCTGCCTTTCGGCCTCGACGTGCTCATACCACTGCACGTCTGACGACTGTCCCGTCCTCAGTCGAAAGCGCCCGTCACCGCCGCCCCTTGGCATCATGACACAAGAGACTTGAAGAGGTCCAACGAGCGGACGCTGTCACACTCCTCCGCCTTCACCCCTTCCTACAGCATCCGTCGCAAGGACGAGCGGCATTTCGGAGAGGCAACTGATCACCGCGTGGCGCTGGTGGTCCAGGGGAGGTCCTGGGGGAGGTCTCTGGGAGGACAACAGGGTGGGCGAGTTGGCGGAGGGCGGCGAGTGGAGCCAAAGAGGGGGAAAGGGTCTGCCGCGCTCGGCACACCTGCACGACCACCCCGATCCGCAGATGCGCTGCCTTGGTCGGAACAAGTAAGAAGAGGACAGACAGACACGTTGGATTCCTTACCCGTGTTGTGTGATGTGTGTGTAGCGCAGAGGAGCAGACACCTTGCCGTGAAGGACCCGGGCGATCCTGATTTCCTGGGTTTCGCCGTGCGCAAGCTGTCCTCACCCCCGCCGCCGTCTATCTTCTCCCGGCAGGAGTGAGAGGACACCTGACCAAGTGAATGACATTTGTGGCGGTGCAATACATTCCATGGTGTGCGGACGTTATTGGTGCCTGTCTGACTGCGTGATTGGGGGCTTCTGTGTGTGTACATGTGAGTAGCCTTCTGCAGCATGCTCTAATGCGGACCTGCCTGCCTGCCTGTCTGTCTGTCTGTCCGTCTGTCTGTCCGTCTGTCTGTCTGTCTGTCGAGTGCTCTCAAAGAGAGATCATGCGTGTGTACTTGGGTACTCACCGCCTGTGTTTGCTGTAGTGTATGAAGGCAGCGATCGCCTGTCTTTCTGTATTGTCTCGTGAGCTCCCCATGTGGCGCATTGCCGGCGGATGGATGGCTGGCTGTGGGTTCGTGTGCGGCTTCCTCAGCCAAAGAGAGAGATCGAGAGAGGTGTACACACGAGTGCATGCGCACACACGCATACCTGCCTGCCTTGACTGATGCAGACTGCATACATGTAATGGGCAGTGCTGTGCTGGACCCCCACTTGTGCGTGTATTTGGACATGTGTGTGTAGGGCAGCTCTACTGTTTTGGAGGTCCGCTGACGTTCTTTCGTACAGAGCTTTTATTGAATCGTGCTTTTTTGCCTCTCGAATGAACTAGTCTCTGCACAAAATCTGTACAACTACAAAAGACCTACAAAACACATGACACCTCACATGTATATGCCTCGCTGTTTGTCGGCATTCAAAGATGGCAGCACGTGACACAGCCACTATCAAAGAATACACGCATCGATGGACCAATGGGGCAAGTTAATTGTCTCCCCCTTTCATGCATCCAATGAAGGCAGGCCTCCCTCCCGTCCCTCACCTCCTCCCGACCATGGGGAGGAGGGCGCTTTCGTCTCCCTCAGTCATTCAATGCGAACGCGGAAGGACGATGGCCTGGGTATCGGCCACTGAGGGAAAACGTCTCTCAGGAAGTTGAGACATGCGTTGCGTCGTCCCCAGCTGTTGTGGCTTTTGGTCAACGCATCGTTCCCTTGCGGCCCTTCTTTGACCTCGACGTCCTCAACAATCACACCTGTGTACAAGGAAACATCATGCAGCCGTCAGTCAGGAACGCTGGATGAATGGATAGATGGATGGACGGCTGGTTCGTCAGGGTGTCTTACATGCCTCCTCCTCGTCGCCATTCAGGTGTGCCGCGAGCCAATTGAAGCATACGTCTTCGCAATTGAGTTCTCCGTTGATGAAGTCAATGACAGGCCTGCACACACAAGTGTACCGTCATGACTTGATGTGCATACAATTTGCTGGAGCGCCATTCGAGGGGCTTACCTAGGTATGAGTCTCCTGTACGCATCCATCAGTGACGTAGGCACAAGAGCAGCGCTCGTTAAAGCCATGTTGTCCTCTTGCCTCTCCGTGGGATACAGCAACGTGTCTGAGCCGATGACACATTTATGAATCGACCGCCGCACCTTCACAGGGCCGATAATTCGCTGAGGGAAGCGCTGAGCTGCCAAAAGGAGCTTGTGGATCTCGGCTGCACATGCAGCCGAGAGAACAATGCAGCGTTGGATGGATCCATTCTGTGTGACGGTCCCTACCGCAATGCAGGAGTTTGTCGTCGTCCAGCACGAGTGTGAAGGGTGTCTGGATGTGCTCGCCAACGAAGTATCTCTCCCCCAGCCCTCTGTCTCCCGGCAAGATGCGCGCCTTGGTCGTGTTGACTTTCCTGAGATGGTTGTGCAGCTCATTGCGAAAAGCCTCCAGAGATTTCCCAGGGGGAGTCCATACATCGAGGACAATCTCTCGGACAAAGCTGCAGTCTTCAAGACGCGCTTTAACACACGACATGATCCAACGCAACGCACGGAACGGTCCCATCCGCACAGCCACGGTGACGGACCCCTGCAAGGCGGAAACAGAGTGCCGTTCTGCGCTGCTTCTGATTCGCTCTTGTGCCACACCTGGAGGTCGTGTATCGCAGTGTCGTTCATCCCCAAAGTCAGTGTAGTGGACCCGCCGGTTGAGCCTTTCCTTCTAATGTGGGATGCGAACCTACATCGGCCTGGCCCAGTATAATCGGGGACCCACTGATCCAATGTCACCGTCCTCAATGCAGAGAAGTCGTGATCTCCTCCGGCTGCGGCAGCCTGTCTGAGGCCGTTCCAAGTCCTCCGCCTCAACATTCGGAGCAACAGCAGGGCTGTTGTTCCCGAGAGAAGCGCCAGGAGCATGATCCGAAGCGGCCAGCAGGCCTGCTTCGCTCGGGCAAGCATGGCTACATTCGAAAGCCACACTGTACGGCGCTCGAGTTGCAGGCACGATCAGTGAAAACACCACACAACTATGTGCGGAAAGGGGCGAATGCGTATCCCGACAGCCGAGGAGGGAACCTTACATTCGAACACACTGTACGTGCTAACGGTCTTTCTTAGGGCGGAAGAAAACGCAAAAGGAAAGTGCACACGGCATACACTACATACTTCTATACTTGCTACGCACCATACGGCCAAAAAAGGGAAAAAAGGGACTACCATACTGCGAAGAACAGCGGCGCGACAAAAAAGGACGACCGCGAACTCTGCCAAGAATCTCATGCAGAATACCCAAGGTCACACACACACACACACGACCCAACACGTCAACACCGCTAGCTGGTGTCGCCGATATTGTTGTCCTCTGGAAGGGCCACGAATAAAGCCACTTGTGAATCATTTGCAATGCTTTGCGCTCTGATGCCCATCACGCGCTCTGAAGACGGAAGAAAAATGCAGAGAAAAAAAAGACATCAACTGTGGACAAGTGCATGTATACAGAGCAACTTACCAAGTGGGTCAAGGTGTGGTTGGGCAGCATTCCTGCCACCTGTCGGCCACTGCAGCACCTCAATTGCATGAGCCTCGAACTCCGCCATTGTAACATTATAGCCCCACCTACAAGCTCACGCGATCATCAATGACTTCCCCTCTTGCCTGATGTATTGCTCCATTTGTTTAGTGTCCTTACATAAAGACGGTACACGATGAGAGATCCCATTTCAGCCCGTCTTCAGTCATGCGATACCCCCGTAATCCATCCGCCGTAGTAAGGTTGACGTACGAATGCAGTGGCTCAAGCAGCCCCCAATCTTCCGGCGACACTTCTGACATACCACCGACACTATCGGCGGCGAATAGCGAGAAATGGCTGTCATGCGGGCTGTTCGCATTATAGTGGATGACAAGCACAGCTGAATGAGCCTCCCCATTGTTGTTGAAGTCGTCGAATGTGCGATAGAAGCGTGCGGGTATCTGCAGCTTCCGCAGAGTAGAAGTACTGTCGTCGGAAGACGGAATAGCACTCGACTAAAGGCAACGACGGTTGATCATACTGTTGCTGCCCTCATCGATGGGATCGACGGGCTGTCGTACAGGCACAGCATCACCGAACCCATCAGGACACTCTCTGATCCAAGAAGGGATGCTGCAGTTGGATCGCATTGTCCGGTCTTCGACGAGCCCCCAGGTGTCTTGGTATAAGATAAACGCCTCAGCGGCCCACTCAGCTGTCACGCGATCGATAAAATGACCGTCCTCTTTGCCTTTCAGCTCCTCTCTATGTAGCGCCTCTTCTGTGATGACGACAAGAGCCGAGGATCCATTAATCATAATCGCGTTTAGAGCCTGAACGGCAGCGGCATTACAGTATTACGCAGATCTGGTCGGTAGCTGTCTATCTTTTCTTGCCTACCGTGTACATCGCCACTCCACTGGATGTGTTCCTGAAGACTTCCACCCTGTAGCGAGCCGCTGACGTGTTGCCATCGTGTGCTGAACTGGCGTTGCTCCTGGGATAAAGGGTGAAATCGATGATGCCGAGAAGAGCGTCTTGTCTCATGAAGACCCCCCAGCCGCGACACGGACCACGTTTGGTGTCATAAATGGGTTCCACAAAGGCGTTTAGATCCGCCGGCGTCCCAGACCACTGCCAATATCTATCGTGAGTCTGCAGGAACAACGCTCATACCTCTGATTTCCAATGCTTCTCATCCGTGTCAGTCTCCTTACGATTTCTGCTCCCCAGGGTATATCGGCTTCGTCAAGGTCTACAGCATCGTTAACGTCTGCGATCTGCAGCAACCGATGATGCTCTTGCTCATGAAGCAGGTCGACATGCACTCTGAGCAGTGACATCAAGCACAACAAAGACATTGTTCCTCAATCACTGTCGGTGTTTGTCGGCTGTGTCTGTGTGTGTGACCTGTAAGTAGAATGCTGTTTGATCCATTGAAGTAGACGATGCTCTCGTTATACAGCCGATAAGCCTCTCTCAAGGTATCCAGCTCCTCCAGAGGCATCAAACGCTCCACCTCAGCCTCCAGGTGATGCAACAGACGGCCCATGTCGACTGGATTTGCGAGAGCTTGAGGGAAGAGCGACTTCTTGTGAGCGCGCAGGCTGTTGTCAGCCCTCTGATAGGCCGTGCGAATGCGGTCGACCTCGTATGTATCAAAGCACGTGTTGAGTCGCTCGGTGAGGCTCCTTTGGCTAGCGGCAAATGCCATGCGGAACTCGCGTTGTTTGTAGAGGTCCACAATAGCAAGGGGCATCACATCTTGCTGCCTCATGTGGAAGTCCACTGTTGCATGAGCGATGCTCTTGGCGTAGTCCAAAGGCGTGGTTGGCTTGCCGTCATATATTGTTGGTCTCAGAAAACGCCAATCCCAGCCAGCGCCGCTAACGATGGTCTCGCTGCCTACACGGCAGCACAACGAAAGACGCACGATACGGAAAGACGCAGAGCGGCTTCGCTGTTGTGCGTGTCGTCTGTTACCGAGGAAGTAGTGCCCATGTGATGAGAGCGCGGAGATCACCTCGTATGAGCTCATGAGGCACGCATCGAATGAGAGCAAGTCAAAGCGAAAGCCATCAGGCATACCCGCATCACTGATTCCTCCCTACAGGAAAGGGACAAGAAATTGAGTGGTCAGGGCCGTTTGATTGATATCTATCCTTCTGCTTACCCTGATGGCCTGCTCGAGAGAGAAGAGAGTCATCAGGGATCCCGATTGACCGCTCTGAGAGTCGCCGCCAAACCTGCATATACACACACATGCAGTCCGGCGAAGGATGACACCCTGCAACCTTTGCATCAATGTGCATACTCACCCTTTTCGTCCCACACCGTGGTCCCACAGGGTCAGAGCGAAGTGGTAAGCAGGGAAGTCTTTCAACGCCTTCCTGATGAATACCTATGCATTCACAATCGCCACACACGCAGTCATCCAGCTCACTCAGCGAAGAGAGACCATCCTTTCATCGCCTCGCGTCTTTACCCCACCCGCAGAGTCTCTTGATTGTCCATGTCAGCTTCGTTCCAGTCCTTTCTGAGCAGCCACCGGCGCCTGCTGGTGCTGTTCTGACCATCGTATGGATCGCCGATCATCAGCAGCTCGTACGTGTTGGAAAACTGCTGTCTCACCTGCATAAACACACGACCAAAGCCAAAAACAGATGTCACTGTGTGCGAGCGTATGTGTCCGTCTGTCTGTACCGTCCTCAGGTTGATATCTGGGTATGCTTCCGGGCAGATGACAAGCTGGTGGATAGCTTTATGGGACGCATGGTACGCGTGAGGATCAGAGCGGTCCACAAGCACCAACAGACTGATGCTGCCCGACGGCATCTGAAGCATCTCGGCTAAATCATCCATCGCGTCGCTTTCCAAATCGTTGTCCTGATGCCACACGCACACACGCACACACACACACACACACACAGGCGCAGAATGCATCCAGTGGCGTGCCTTTTCCGTCCCTCAATGCCCTCTCACCGCATTCATATAGACCAGATGAGTCCAGTGTGCCTTCTTTGTAAGGTCGACGCGGTCCATCACCCCCGCACAGAGGGTCGGCGGCACCAGCTGGAACTCTGGCTTGCGGTCACCGCACTCCAAACGATAGGCATACCTTGTCTGCTGATCGGGACAGTCCTCCCCTGGATCGACGTTGCACATGGGCACGGATGATAGGCGCTTGCGGCATTCCGACATACACCGACAGCCGTTGTTTGTGAACACCTTCTGCTGCTCGCCCTCCACACATGCATCGAAATACTCGCCATCAGTCGCCTCACATCGGCAGGTACCCACATCACATGCCTCTCGCGTGACTCGACAGACACTCTCAAAGCCGGGCTTCCGCAGCTCCTTGTGGCATCTCTTGTCGATGCAGCGGCAGCCGGTCACCGAGAACAGCACGCTCTCGTCATCGTCGTTTTGCTCGTATGTCAAGAATGTGCCCGTACTGTTTGTCGACAGACCCACAAGGAAACCGACTGCCTTCGGCTTTGCAAATGCTTCTTCCACTCTAATGCCCATCACGCGATCTGTAGATACGGGATTCAGAAACAAGGAAGATGTCCACTGAGTGTGTGTCTGTGTACCAAGAGGGTCACGGTCTCGTTGGGCAGCGTCCCTGCTACCTGTCGGCCACTGCAGCACCTCAATTGCATGAGCTTCGAACTCCGCCATTGTAACATTATAGCCCCACCTATAAGCCCACACACCGTCCAGCGATTGCCCTTAAGCATCGATCCATCTTTTTAAGTGTCCTCACCTAAACCCCATACACGACGAGAGATCCCGCTTCAGTCCGTCTTCAGCCATGCGATAGCTCCCCGATCCATACGCCGTAGTAAGATTGACGTACGACTGCAGTGGCTCGAGCAGCCCCCACTCTCGAGGCGACACCTCTGACACACCACCAGGCGACACCAGCCAATCAGGAAACCCCTGAGCTTCACCACCGACGCGATCCGCGGCGAATAGCGAGAAATGGCTGTCATGCGGGCTGCTAACATTATAGTGAATAACGAGAACGGCTGGATGAGCCTCAGTATTGCTATCGAAGTCATCGAATGTGCGATGGAAGCGTGCGGGTATCTGCAACTTCCGCAGAGTAGAAGTACTGCCGTCGGAAGACGGAATAGCGCTCGACCAAAGGCAGCGGCGCTTGAGCGTGCTGTTGCTGCCCTCACCGATGGGATCGACGGGCTGTCGTACAGGCACAGCATCACCGAACCCATCAGGACACTCTCTGATCCAAGAAGGGATGCTGCAGTTGGATCGCATTGTCCGGTCTTCGACGAGCCCCCAGGTGTCTTGGTATAAGATAAACGCCTCAGCGGCCCACTCAGCTGTCACGCGATCGATAAAATGACCGTCCTCTTTGCCTTTCAGCTCCTCCCTATGTGGCGCCTCTCCTGTGATGACGACAAGAGCCGAGGATCCATTAATCATAATCGCGTTTAGAGCCTGAACGGCGGCGGCATTATAGTATTACGCAGATCTGGTCGGTAGCTGTCTATCTTTTCTTGCCTACCGTGTACATCGCCACTCCACTGGATGTGTTCCTGAAGACTTCCACCCTGTAGCGAGCCGCTGCCGCATTGCCATCGTGTGCTGAAGTGGGGTCGTTCATGAGAGAGAGTGTAGACTTTATGATACCGAGATCTGGTAAGCTGTGTCGGCTGCGACATGCCATACGCCTAGCATCGTAGATGGGATCGAGAGCGACCTTCACATCCGCTGGCATCCCGAACTCTTGCCAGTGATCGTCTCGAGTCTGAATTGTGGCACATGATCAAACTGCCACATCTGCCGAAATCTGTCTGACTTAGCACGCTTACAATGTCTGCTCCCCAGATACTTTCATAGTCTTCAGGTCCGACACCATACAACCAATCAGCCCTCTGAAATAGCCTTTGGTGCTCTGAACTGTGAGGCCAGCCTGCTGCGAGCCACCAGTAGAGCTCTGGTTCGCGAGGCAGGTCGACGTGCAGTCCTGCCGGTGACAGCAACCATACAAAGCGACATTGTGGCTCATTCCTCGATCACAGTCGGTGTGTCGGCTGTGTCTGTGTGTGTGACCTGTAAGTAGAATGCTGTCTGATCCATTGAAGTAGACGATGCTCTCGTTGTACAGCCGATAAGCCTCTCTCAAGGTATCCAGCTCCTCTAGAGGCATCACACGCTCCACCTCAGCCTCCAGGTGATGCAACAGATGGCCCATGTCGACTGGATTTGCGAGGGCTTCAGGGAAGAGCGACTTCTTGTGAGCGCGCAGGCTGTCGTCAGCCTTCTGGTAGGCCGTGCGAATGCGGTCGACCTCGTATGTATCAACGCACGTGTTGAGTCGCTCGGTGAGGCCCCTTTGGCTGGCGGCAAACGCCATGCGGAACTCGCGTTGTTTGTAGAGGTCCACAATAGCAAGGGGCATCAGACTTTGCTGCCTCATGTGGAAGTCCACTGTTGCATGAGCGATGCTCTTGGCGTAGTCCAAAGGCGTGGCTGGCTCGCCGTCATATGTTGTTGGTCTCAGAAAACGCCAATCCCAGCCAGCGCCGCTAACGATGGTCTCGCTGCCTACACGGCAGCACAACGAACCACGCACGATACGGAAAGAAGCAGAGCGGCTTCGTTCGTGTGCGTGTCGTCTGTTACCGAGGAAGTAGTGCCCATGTGATGAGAGCGCGGAGATCACCTCGTATGAGCTCATGAGGCACGCATCGAATGAGAGCAAGTCAAAGCGAAAGCCATCAGGCATACCCGCATCACTGATTCCTCCCTACAGGAAAGGGACAAGAAATTGAGTGGTCAGGGCCGTTTGATTGATATCTATCCTTCTGCTTACCCTGATGGCCTGCTCGAGAGAGAAGAGAGTCATCAGGGATCCCGATTGACCGCTCTGAGAGTCGCCGCCAAACCTGCATATACACACACATGCAGTCCGGCGAAGGATGACACCTTGCAACCTTTGCATCAATGTGCATACTCACCCTTTTCGTCCCACACCATGGTCCCACAGGGTCAGAGCGAAGTGGTCAGCAGGGAAGTCTTTCAACGCCTTCCTGATGAATACCTATGCATTCACAATCGCCACACACGCAGTCATCCAGCTCACTCAGCGAAGAGAGACCATCCTTTCATCGCCTCGCGTCTTTACCCCACCCGCAGAGTCTCTTGATTGTCCATGTCAGCTTCGTTCCAGTCCTTTCTGAGCAGCCACCGGCGCCTGCTGGTGCCGTTCTGACCATCGTATGGATCGCCGATCATCAGCAGCTCGTACGTGTTGGAAAACTGCTGTCTCACCTGCATAAACACACGACCAAAGCCAAATACAGATGTCACTGTGTGCGAGCGTATGTGTCCGTCTGTCTGTACCGTCCTCAGGTTGATATCTGGGTACGCTTCCGGGCAGATGACAAGCTGGTGGATAGCTTTATGGGACGCATGGTACGCGTGAGGATCAGAGCGGTCCACAAGCACCAACAGATTGATGCTGCCCGACGGCATCTGAAGCATCTCGGCTAAATCATCCATCGCGTCGCTTTCCAAATCGTTGTCCTGATGCCACACGCACACACGCACACACACACACACACACAGGCGCAGAATGCATCCAGTGGCGTGCCTTTTCCGTCCCTCAATGCCCTCTCACCGCATTCATATAGACCAGATGAGTCCAGTGTGCCTTCTTTGTAAGGTCGACGCGGTCCATCACCCCCGCACAGAAGGTCGGCGGCACCAGCTGGAACTCTGGCTTGCGGTCACCGCACTCCACTGGATAGGCATGCCTCGTCTGCTGATCGGGACAGTCCTCCCCTGGGTCCATATTGCACACAGGCACCTCGTATGAGAGGCGCTTGCGGCATTCCGACATACACCGACAGCCGTTGTTTGTGAACACCTGCTGCTGCTTGCCCTCCACACATGCATCGAAATACTCGCCATCAGTCGCCTCACATCGGCAGGACCCACATCACATGCCTCTCGCGTGACTCGACAGACACTCTCAAAGCCGGGCTTCCGCAGCTCCTTGTGGCATCTCTTGTCGATGCAGCGGCAGCCGGTCACCGAGAACAGCACGCTCTCGTCATCGCACTTTTCACCGTCGCATTGGCCTTGGAGTCCTCGCCCAGTCCTTCTCAGAGAAGGTGCCACGGCAAGCAGATGATCTGCATGGAAACACATTCACACGCAAGCAGCGGCTGCGTTCGTCGTCGCTTTGTAAAGCGTGACCAGCCTACCATGGGATAAGTAAGTCAAAGTAACGCACAGAACACTGATGCCAAGAAGTAAAAACGACGAAGGAAGAGAGATCCCGAAGGGCGAACCCCCCACAGGCATCATGCGTCCTTCCCCCCTGCCGTCGTAGGCGTCTCATCACGCATCAGTGAAGCAGCCTGCTGAAGACCAGTTTTCGCACTCCGTCTAACCAGCCTCCTGAGAAAAAGAACACGACGCTGCCTTCGTCACGAGCGATGAGTTGAATAACACCTCGTGGATCGCCGATCCCGTGCGAGCTTTTCGCTTTTCGAAAGCACGAGGCGATACACGCAAGACATGAAGCTCGTGATGAAGTAGATAAGGGGAAGAAGTCGTGCGAGGCGAGCATCCGATCTGTCCATCCTCGTGTTTTGCCTTGCCGTGAAGCAAGGCAGCAGCGTGCTTCTTCTCCCAGCGTCGAGGCTGAGACCGATCCCAAATGAGCGAGGAGGAGCATCCGCAGGGCATGGGTGAGGCGACAGAGAGGCATCAGAACAGCGCGGGGTGGCCACAGCCAGGCCGTACTTGTCTCACTGAGGAGTGCCACGTGTTGCACGACAGAGAATGCAGATGGGCTGCACATTGTCGTTGTGCACACGTCACATGCGATGATGGGCTGTTTCATCCTGTGTGTATCCACATGTGTCACTTTGTCACACTTCGTGTATGTACATGCGTATGTCTGTCTGTCTGTGTGCTTGGTCTGTGTGCTTTGTGTGTGTGTCAGAGTCCCCTCCTCGCCCAGCCTCTGCGCCTCCGCCGAATCACCACCACGAGGACGTCCTCTCGGCCGAAAACATTTTTGCTTTCCCGCCCCAGGAGTTTGCTGACATACGATGCGACGACCAATACAACGAATTCTACCAGTAAGGCATGCAGCCACATGCGCACATACGGCCGGCCACAATCTGTCTGCATGTATGTGTATTGTTCCTCTGTGCGTGTGTCAGGCACTTTGCGGCCAAGAACCCCAACTTGCCGCCGCCCATCGAGGGCGAGCCAAAGTTGGCGGAGTTCGCGCAGAGGAAGCTGTCGAAGCTCAGCGAAGAGGGGGCATCGCAAATGGACTTCTTCTCACCCAAAATGCAAAGACGTAACCAACCACACAGACAGAGACAAGGGCACATCCGCCCCTCACACATGCACATGTGCGCGTTGTCTCTGTCTGTCTGTCATTAATGCAGTGACCCAGTCAGTGCTAAAGCAGCTCGAGACACCCTCTTTCGAGGCCACCCTCGACCCAGCGGAGGACAGCACGATGGAAGAGAACCACCTCCCACCGGCATACGAGGAGCCCTCAGACGGTGGCAACTTCGTCCTGAGGATACAGGAGCAGCCGTCAGGACCATCCTCCTCTCTCGCCGACCTGACCGACACGTTCCTGGGTCCCTCGTCGTCCGCTGGACTGTCGTCGTCTTCGTCCCGCCCCCTCTCGCTGATGAGCTCTGTGCCCTACCCGATCCCCCCCGCCACTCTGCAGCCCCCCTCCCCTGCTGTGGGCAACCAGAGCGAGTCCCTCTTCCAGTCCAACGTCTTCATGCCCCCGCCCAGCACCGGGGCCACCCAAGACTCATCACTCACCATGCCCCCGCCGTCTGAGTCGACCATTCTCGGCGCGGCCACTTCCATGGCCGCCCACATCACGGCGCAGAAGCAGCAGATGGACGGCCAGCAGGGTGTTCCGGGCATCGGTGTGGTCGATGGGGGCGGTCAGAATGTGCACATAACGCTGTCGCAGCAGTTCCAGGGGCTGGGTGGGCTGCATGAGGGGGGTGGGAGGAGTAATGGGATAGGTGAGAGGGGCGTGGGCGGGGCGGGTGGAGGGGGCAATAGGAAGCGGTCGCCGAGGAGGCGGATCACTGGGCCATGTAAGCACGAGACAGAAGCAAAAAGTTGCTGATGGGCCATCCATTGATGTGATTGACATCGTGTTTGTTGCAGCTCCGATACCCGGTGCGCCTCCAGGTCTGACCATAGAGGAGCTGGTTGCGAGTGGGCTGCTTAAAGGACACGTCTACCTCATAGCCAAGGTACCTCACTCTCCACTGACAAGCACACAAGCCCATCGACTGCTTTGCTCACGTGTCTGTGTGAATGTGACTGTGTTGTTCAGGACCAGAGTGGGTGTCGGATGCTTCAGAAGAAGCTGGACGAGAGTCCCACGGTCTTCAACGGCATATTCGAGGAGGTATGCAATGACGAGAGGGGCGATGCACGCAGCAGACCAGACACGAGTGTGCTGCTGCCCCCCTTGTCTCTTGGCAGATTCTCGAGAACATAGTTGAGTTGATGACAGACCCATTCGGCAACTATCTCTGCCAAAAGCTGATGGAGGTGCGACACACCAAGCCATACAACATGTCCATAAGGGGCAACGTGCCGATCTGCTGCTGTCGTTGTGTGTTGTGTTGTGTTGTGTTGTGTGCAGGTGTGTTCGCAGAGTCAGCTGACGATGATCATCGACGCGGTGGCGGCCGACCTGGTCAAGATCTCCCTCAACATGCATGGAACACGGGCCGTCCAGAAACTCATCGAAGTGGTCAGTCAGACACGAAGGGAAGGACAAACACAACAACGATTCTTCTCACCGTTTCTGTGTCCGTCTTGCTGTGTTGCTGTGTCACGTTTGGTTCAGCTGCACTCGCCTGACCAGATATCGAAGGTGATAGCGGCGCTTCGGTCGTCTGTGGTGACGCTGGTCAAGGACCTCAACGGCAACCACGTCATCCAGAAGAGTCTGCAGGCGCTGGGGCCGGGCGACAACTACTACATCTACAATGCCATCATCGGACACTGCTACGACGTCGCCACACACAGACACGGTAGAAACAGACGTCCGTCTGTGAGAGAGGGAGCCTCGAGCATACACGAGGGCCCATTTGTTCTGTTTGTCTGGTTGTCTGCCTACGCAGGTTGTTGCGTGTTGCAGCGGTGCATTGACGCAGCCAGGGGCGTGCAGAGGGTAAGACGTGCGAAGGAGAGGCTCTGTCGGCCGAGCGAGCACACACTCGACCCCTCCGTGTTGTGTGGGTGGTTCATTCTTCCAGCAACGCATAGTGGATGAGATCATTCAGCATGCAGTGGACCTGGTGCAGGACGCCTTCGGCAACTATGTCATTCAATACGTCCTCAACCAGAGGGAACCGGTCAGCAAGCACTCACAGGCATACACCGACCCTATCACTGTGCAGTGGGCCAATGTACGTGTCGCTCTTGGTGTTGTGCAGGCATGGAACAACGCCATCATAGTCAAGCTGCTCGGCAGCCTGGTGCGCCTGTCCAAGCAGAAGTTCTCATCCAACGTCGTAGAAAAGGTCAGCACAGAGACACCATCATCACTTGCCTACCATGGACCTATTTGTGTGTATGTGTGTGTGAACGCATTATCAGTGTCTGATTTTGGGTTCTGACGAGCACAAGCGCCAGATGGTGGAGGAGCTCCTCTGCGCAGGCAACGAGTGCCTCAAGGACCTGCTGCTCGACTCATTCGCAAACTACGGTGAGCGACATCTTGTCAACATGGATGACAGCTCCGATACACGTCTGTCCTCGGCTCTCTTCGTACGAATGACCAGTGATCCAGCGCGCGTTGAGTGTGGCTGAGGAGCCCTACTTCAGCCGACTTATTGACGGCATCCGACCCCACCTCGACGCACTCAGGAACTCACACACGGGAGGTACAGATAACAAGGGGCAACACGACACCCATCACCCACCCTCTCTCCCTCCTTCGTCTGTCCATCAGGCAAGCGCATCGCAGCCAAGCTGATGAAGAAGTACCCCCAGCTGACCATGGGCTACCTCGGCCCGGGCGGCATGGGCGGGCCGCCCCCAGGAGCACCAGGACCCGCCGGGAGAGGTGGCATGATGAACCCCCAGGACCCACAGGGCGGTCCGTACAAGGGCGGCGGACACATGGGTGGGGGCATGTGGGGTGGACACGGCATGCCGCCCGGCGCAAGGGGGCGAGGTGGCAGGGACAGGATAGGCCAGCAAGGTCAGCAACCAGACCACACTGACATGGAGGGGGGCGCTGGTGTGTCAACGGGTGGTTTCCATCTATCTGTTGTGTGCAGTGCGGGGTCCGGGCAAGGGCGGCGGGCCGCCCATTGATCCGTTCGGCGATTTTCAAGCGCTGCAGTCGGTGCTCAACACACTCGCGGCTCAGCAGGGGCAGACCCCGTCGGCGGCGGGCGGCGGAGGAATGGGAATAGACGTAAGCGGCACTATCGACACACAAGACAATGCAGGCATTGTGGTCAATCTGATGCCTTTGCTCTTGTCTTTGTCAGGGTGCTCTTGTGGACGCGTTAGGGTACGGCAACCCGTCCGGGGCTGTCGACCCGCTGGCGCTCAACGGTATGCTGCTGAACCAGGTGGACCAGGCCATTATGGGCCAGCCCAACCTGCTGGGCCAGTCGGTCGGCGCCGCCGACCTCCAGCTGCTGCAGAGCCTCATCAGCGATCCAACCGCCACACAGCAGCAGCAGCAGCAACAGCAGCAACAGCCAATCGGCATGCCCACGGTGAGTGGAGCGAGAAGAAGAGAAAGACCCATGTGTTCACACGCAATCTCATTTTTTCCTTCTTGTGTTTCAGTCGTATGGAGGAGGTTCTGGCGGAGGGTATTTCTCTCACCAGCCGACGTCTCCCATCCACGGTGGCGGGGCCAACCCGTTCGGCCCCCCACAGCCCCCGCAGTCATCGTCGCTTTATTCAGGCGGAGGGATGCCTTACGGCTATGGCGGGCAGGGGGGCGGCTCGCCCAACGTCATGCACCCGACCTTCTAGACAGACAGGGAGGGAGGGAGGCAGGGATGGAGGGGAGAGAGAGAGAGGGAGAGAGAGAGGAGGGATTGGTTATGCGGACGGACATTCTCTCTCTCGTCTCGTTCGTACATGTCTTGCAGCACTCATGTGATATGTGTGTGTCTGTGATGCGTTTGTTGTTGCGATGTCTTCGACTCGACTCGACTCGGATGGGTGGATGGGTAAGACGGTCTGACAGCATCATTACTTGACGGATGGGAGAGACACACAGAGGTTGTCACTTACTTACTCGGTCGGTCGGTCGTGGATACGTGCGGCGAGTGCAGTGAGAGCAGTCAGAGCAGTGAGGTCAGCCCAGCCAGCAGCAACCCAGCGCACTTCACAAAATGACTTGCGTTGCGTGTTGTGGTGTGGCGGCGGTGATGGTGTGCGCCCGTCCGTCGTCTTGCGTCTGTCGTGTCACAACTTGTCGACCCACTCACTCCCTCACTCACTCTCTACCTGGTTTGTGTGTGTGTGTGTATGTGGCGTGTAAGTGCTCTGAGCGTGGTGTGGCGTTTTACATCCCTCCCTCCCTCCCCACCTGCTAGTATCTGTATGTCTGAATGTCTGCATAAAGCGCGTATCCCGGATGGAGATGTGTCCGTGATGGCTGTAGCATGCACGCTCCCCGTTTGTTGCTCGGGTGTATACCTATCCCCCACACACAACACACACACACAACACACATTGGTGCAATCAATCAATCGATGGATGGACCATGTACGCTGCAGGGCGAGGCAGGGCAGGGCAGGGCATTGTGTGTATCTATGTAGGTAGGTGGGTGGGTAGGTGGGTAGCTTTACGTAAGGGTGTTGGGGAGAGAGAGAGAGAGCGGTTTATGGCTGTTGTCGTCGTGAGGGGGTTCCTTTTGCCGTTCTCGCGCTGTTTCCTGTGTGCCTGCCTGCCTGCCTGCGTCACGTTTTGCTCTTTATTATACACACACATGTGTTGGCTGAATGCCTGCTGTATGCTGCGTGTATACTATGGCTACGCCTGTGAATGTCGGCTGCCAGCACCTGTGTATCATACATACACATACACACATCTACTCACATACACCCACACAGGGAGTCTGCATGCTACGTGTCTGTCTGTGTGGCGTGACTCGTGCCTCTGCCTAGTCCAGAAGATGTCCGTGCGTGGCTGCTATCACTGAGACGCTCTGGCACCGCCAGAATGAGCGCATAGGTGATGGATGGATGTGCCTGCCTATCGATCTATCTAAACCCCTCTGTGTGCATGACTTGACATGAGATGACATGCGCTGACTGCCCCATGCTGATGAGCAATACGGGCAGATATGCGTGCATTCGAT
Organism: Vitrella brassicaformis; assembly: GCA_001179505.1. Classification (NCBI taxonomy): domain Eukaryota; family Vitrellaceae; genus Vitrella; species Vitrella brassicaformis. The sequence continues at coordinate 148,934 of CDMY01000209.1, forward strand.
TCGCTTTTTTCGGGCGCTCTCGGCTGCCTGCCTGCCCGTCGTCTGTCTGTCTGTCAGCCAGAGTGCTTCGCTGACAACTGGGTGGATGGATGTGTATGCAGAGAGAGAGGGGATGGGGCGGGCCGCTGGATGGCGATGGCTATTCAGAGAGAGCATGGATGATATGTGGGGGCGTTTTGAAGTGACAGGGAGTTGCTGGTACCACAGACAGACATTACAGCGCCTCTTATTTTTAGGCTCTGCATGGCCGGCAGGAGGGGAGAGTGTGTGGGAGTGTATGCGCGATCTGTCTGTCTATCTGTCTGTCTGCGGGCAGTCAGTGCTGGTTCTCGTTTCTCTTCTGACTCCTGCTGCTGCCATGTTCTAGGCCTTTCTAGCGCGACATCGATCTCCCCTCTTTCTCCCTCCCTCCCTCCCTCTCTGCCTGCCTGCCTGCCTGCCTGCCCGTGTGGGTGTGCGTACACAGATGGAATGCGCCCATCCCTGATGGTGGGCGCTGCATACACACCTGTGTGTCGCGAGAAGGCGGCCTTTTTCAAGTGGATGTTGTGTGTGGTGTGTATGCGGCGGGTTCTCTTCCCCAACCCCACTTTGTCTGTCTGTCTGTCTGTCTGTCTGTATTGGTGTGTCGTGTGCGGCCTGCCTGCCTGCCTGCCTAGGTGCACGCACACATGATACACACATCCATACATCTCTCTGCATACATACTGATGCGTACATGGTGTGTTGTGTTGTGTCCCTCAGAGGAGATGAGGGCCGATGGCTAGTGCCACAGACGCCTTGCTTGCTTGGCTGTGTGAGAGTGTGACTGACTGACTTAGTCGTCCTCAACGACGAAAACTACGGAAAGAATCCTATCTCCGACCGAGCCCAGCTCAGTTTTAGAGAATTATCTCCCTCAAACGCGCATACCGTTCAGTCTGAACGCGGCTCGGCTCGGCTCAGTTTTGGAGGTATGATAAGCTCGCTGGAAACGCGGCCGGGGAGGGAGCGCTGGGAGTAGCCCTCAAGCAGAACGCGTTGCCGCGGGATGGCTACAGACAATGAGCTGGAAGGAAGGTGAGAAGGGCGAACAATGGGAAGGCATCGAAAGAAGAACCTCATCGTCTGTTCATGCACGTCAGGTGCGGTTTGCAGATGCGCGATGGCCTCAACGAGCTGACGTCGGCATCCAGTTTCTTCGATGGAAGACAGCCAGCAGCAGACACTGTGCTATCGGCAGGCCGCCGTGGCGCATCCAGACCCACTAGATCCTATGGACATCCCCTCGCTTATCGAGCGCGGCTATCGGGCTGAAGATGTCCCCTCTCCGACGGTCCCTGACGACGACTCCCAGACAAGCCGCACCCGGCCGCGAAGGTGCACCAGCAGCAGCGGCAATGGCGGCGTTCCTCGGAATTCCATCCGCATTGATCTCACCACCGACGACGATGACGAGCCTGCGCCCGCCGCTGCTGCTGCCGGTGCAGCACAGCCAGCAGCTGCGCATGAGTTGCGTGCGCCAGCAGCGGCATCAGCAGCATTGAGCCGGGATGGAATGTCAGCGAGCCATCATGCTGCAGCTGCAGAGAGCCCGGATGCGAGGCGGCAAGAGGACGAAAGCCAGGACGAGTCACAGAGGACGTTGGACTCCCTCGAGCTACTCGACCTGCTGCACAAGGTCAAGCGGCGAAGGCCTGATAGACTGCCGGCGACCAACCCACAACCACAACCACAGACAGCAGCGGCAGGAGGTGACAACGAGGCCCCGTGCGAGCAGCAGCAGTCCGCACCAGCACATCAACCAGCCGCCCCTCCCCGCCCCCCCAGTGGTGCCGCCGAGAGTGTCGATGATAGCATGGGCTTCTCCTCGGTCTTCTCCTGTCACGTGGCCGCCCCGCCACCACGAGTCGAGTCATACCGTGAGCAAGACTCTGCTCATAAAGACGCGCAGCCAAGTGGTGCTCCGATGGGTGCTGACCAAGAGCAACAGAAGATCGGCTCAGAGGGGGATAATGTGTCGATGGAAGAGGGAGAGGGAGAGGAAGAGCCGGCGTGTCTGCGTCCCCGCGCTCTGGCGAGATGGGTGGATGTTCTGTATATGGGAGGCTTGGCTGACATTGACTCACGGATGCTGGCGGAGATCCCTAGAGGTGCGGCTGCCCCACGAGCACCGCCCACGCCGATCGAGGAGGATGGGTGTGACAGCCCTGCTTGCCCACCCACTGTGCCAGATATGGACGGCTGATGCACATGCGGGGGAGGGGGAGGGTGGGGGGAGGGGGGAGGGGAACGGACGGATGGAGGGATGGATCAGAGTATTTGTTCGTGTGTGTATAGCTCGTTGATGTGGTAGCGTGACTCTCTGCTTGTGCATGTGCGGTGGATGGGTGGATCCATGATGTGTATTTGCATTTGTGCTGACGACTAGTTCCATGGATGGGCGCTAAATCGTGTGCTGAATTTGTTGGCAAAGCATGGCCTGCCGAATCGAATGAGCTCACCAAATTGCCACCACGAATGGCACGAGTCTATTCACCGGTCAAGAACATTCACAGCACATGCATAAGAAGTCACTGGGTGGCTGTGCGTCACCCACTTCGGACGCCAGGTGCCCCATCTAGCTCCCTAATCCCATACCTATTACCTACCTACAGCAAGTGGCACGAGTCTACTCGACGGTCAGAAACACTGCCACACGTGCAGCAGGGGCAAATACAGCTATCTGAGACACAAGCGTACGACAGAGAACATGTGTACTCAAAGGCGTCCCGTCTGGCTCTCTTGTCGCCGGCTACCCAGTGCGGCATTTTATTGGCGTCTCTCAATGGTGATGCTGCCGTTCTCGAAACCCATGGTGTATGGTGTGCTGAGCAGGTTGAACACGGCCAGCTGCGAGTGAAAGAATCGTTCGCCGGCCGCACGCAAACTGCTCCGGAGGAAGGCCGACGCCTTGCGCACTCCCGGCCTGCTGATGATGCCCACGAGTGAGGCCATGAGCAAGCCATACACAGCCTCGACAGTGTCGCCCTGGGAGAGGTGATCTGACAGACAGCAATACCAAATGCGATGGACGTTCTCTCTCCCTCTCCCTCTCCCTCTCCCTCTCCCTCTTGCTGCTTACCACATAGAGTGATGTCCACCTCATCGACAGGCGGCAGCTGATGGCTCGCCCACTTGACCAGGGGGTCCGTGCCCTGGAATCCATGACTTCTCCGACCATCCGAGTGCAGAATGGTGAACAGCGGTATGTCGATCTCCACAGAGAATCGCCTTCCCGCCGTGGCCGCCGCTTCTCCCTCGCCGCCGCACACCATCTGGCCCTTGAGCGCCTCGAGAAACGCGACAGCGTTCTCTGGGCTATCTCTGTACTTGAGGAAGTGCAGGTGGCCGCATGTGGGCATCGAGTGGGCGACCGTCCTGACAAGGCCGTCCAGCTGCGTCTCCCGGTCGTAGCTCTTGCAGCGGAATGTGTCGGCGCGCGGGAAGAAGACCGTGTCTGCGGCAGCGTTGGGGTCCGTGAGGGTGCCATGCTCTGTGCGGTCGAAGCACACGACGTCAGCGAGCGAAGCGGTCTCGCAAACGATCTTCTGCACCTGATTGCATAGACGCCGACAGTCAGACAAACAGCCAAGGGAAGAATTTGCCAGATTGTTGGTCTGCGTCCATTGTGCGCCAACCAACCCACCTGAGGTGACTCGTTCTTCATCCACCCGATGAGCTCGAGGTCCATCTCGCGGCGACCCCTCCCGCCGGCTGCCGAGTCGACCAGCTGCGGCTTCTGGAGGGCATCCGGGTGCATGACCTGCTCCGACAGCAGTGCCACCTCCCGCAGCGCCCCCTTCTGCGTCGCACCACCGATGTTCCACGCGATGGGCAGCTCACGAAGGGTCCTACGGCACCCACGGTCGAGCAGAGCTTGGCGCAAGCTGGCCAGGTGGTTCTCTAAGCCAGGGACACTGCTCCCGATACGTGACTGCAGCTTGAGGGGGCCGATCGACCTCAACCGGGCGAGGGAGTGGCCGGCCGGAAGCATGCGGAGGACCTCCGTCTTCTCGTGGATGCAGCCGTCATCGTCGAGGACCTCCAGGTGCTCACATCCGCTCACCCACTGGGCGATGGCCTCCTGGACTTCACAGCCGTCGTCCGTGAAGGTCATCACGCGAAGCGATGGCGTGCGCCACTGTCGGAGGCTGGGCAGCCTCACCATCGAGCAGGGCAGGCGCCGCACCTCCGTCAGCTTGGACAGGTCGACTGGGGGGGTGGGGGGTGGGGGGTGCGTATGGGCCGCCCCGTATAGAAACAGGCTGCCACACTGCCCATGGGTGTCTTGCTCAAAGCTGAGGACCTTGATGGACGAAGCGGAAGACGACCCCTCCTGCTGCTCGCTCCGTGCCCTCCTGCCCTGTGCGTTCCCCTCAATGACGGCGACCCAAATGCCGCAACACCAGTGGCCGTGGAAACTGGTGTTGCTCTTGGGCAAGATGACGTGGATGTGGGTGTGGGTGAGGTTGATCATGCGCTGTCCCCACTTGCATGCCACAGGAAGTGGCATCTCCTCCCAGATGTGCCGCACGCCGCCCTTGTTTGATCCGTCGATGATGAGGTGGGTGCAGTTGGCCGCCACCCAGCTGAAGATGGTGTGGCCGAGTGCTGGTGCTGCATGCGTCAGGTGCCATGGCTGATGATAGCCGAAGAGGGCCGCCAGCTCATCGGAGGAGAGACGAAGGGAGGCCTGGTGCAAAAGCAGAGAAGAGACCAAAGGAGGCAACAGAGAATAGAGTGTCTGTCTGTCTGTTTGTACCTCTCCCTCGTCGGTTGGCTGCTTGCCCGACACATAGATCAGTCGGAACGCAGGCGGTTGTGATATGGCAGCAGCTGCCTCAGCCACAGTGCCCTGACATCATCATCGAATCTTGCATATAGCTGCCTGTGCGGCGTGTCGTCTGTGCTGCTCCTCACCTTAGCACTGGATTGACCTGGTAATGCCTCGATGGCGGCATCAAGGGGCACTGAGGCAGGCAAGGCCGCTGCCACATTGCCGAGTGCATCGATGGCCCCACCGACAACCAAGGCAGCAGCGAAGATCTGGGTCGCTGTCGAGTCCAGCCACTGTGCCGCACTACCCTCAGATTGACAGGCGCGCGCCTGCGATGAGCACAATACGACATGACAGGCAGAGATATGACATCTGCCGAGGGACTCAAGGTGGTCTCATCATCTTACCTTGATTCTCGACTTCAGGCGATGGAGTTCCTCTCGGATGGCTGTTGTATCGTGGCAGATCTGCAAGAACCATCACAGGATCTTACACGGACAAGGCTCACGTGTGTGAGTCATCACCTTTTCGACATCCTCTTGATCATTTTTGGCCTCCATCACGGCACACACTGCGGGCTGAGCCGCTGAGACGGGGGGTCTTGTCACCCTGAGACTGGGGGCGGCCTGTACCCTGAGACGAGAGGAGAGATGTTGGGGTTCCTCCACGGCCGGCGGACACCCCATCTGCAGGGCCAGGAGGGCGGCAGAGGGAGAGACGGCCACAGCCGCCCCAGTGGTGTTGAGGAGGTGTGCTACATCCAGCTGCCGCGAGTCGACGAGGGCGACGCTGCCGCACAGCAGGCCATCCACCACACACAGACGGGCCATCCCAAGGTCACCTTGCAATGCTCTTAGTGCATCTCTGCGTGTGTGGCCATCGGCCTCTGATGTCTGTGTCCCTCCCTCCCTCAACGCATTGCAGATGTCAGCGTCGGCCTCGAGTGACCAGGTCCCTCTGCTGCAGGGCGATGAACAGGGGCTGATTGAGCCCCAGCTGCCGGACGTCACTGATGGCATCACCAAGGCACCGAAACGCCTCGAGCAGGTCTGTTGGTGATGCGGACACTGTCAGCGGCACGAGCACGCACTCTGAGAGGTCTCTTGGGCGTCTGTGTGTCATCTGCAGGTTCCCTTGGTGGGTGCCCCGGCCGCCGACGATTGGGAGCCGACGAAAACCCTCAGAGACACCATCAGGAGTGCCATCTATGCATCAGATGCGGAGGGCCTGCGGAGCGCCCTCTTTCATCTGTCGCCTGAGCAAGCCGAGAAAGTGCTGACGACTGATAAGTGGGACTATGAATCTGCCATCCACTATGCCGCAGGTATGCATCGTCGCATCACTACACACACATGATGCAGCTATGCGGCCCCTGTGTGTGCTTCTCAGAAAGGTGTAAGGACGTGGCTGTGCTTGAGGTCTTGCTGGACAACCGACGCCACCTGCTCGACCTGAAAGATAAGGTATCGTGCTTGCTGATAACAGTCATTATGCCCATTTACCGGCCGATGTGTCCACTCAAATCTTCATGGTGTGTCTGTAGCATGGCCGCACGCCTCTTCATCTGGCAGCAGGGAGCGGATCAGTTGCTGTTGTGAAGTTTGTCGAGTGGGGCGGAAAGGAACTGCTGGAAGCTCGGAGCTTGGTAAGGACGATGGAATCTCGACTGGTGAATTGGACAGCAAGAGTCTTCTCGTTCATGCTGTGATTCAGAATGGCTGGACACCTCTTCATTGGGCAGCATGTCAGTCACTCCTGCCAACGACAACCACACAAGTGCATGAGTCTTCAATGTGTCTCTTTGCGCTCTCCTGCAGGGAACGGCAAGGCCGATGTGTTGTGTTGGGTGTTGACGGTGAATCAAGAGCTCCTGAAGATCAAAGACGATGTAGGCTGCACTGCACCTATCGACTTGCGTATCGATATTGTCTGTGGTCATTACTCCGCAAGATCGGACGGACGCTCATCGATATTGCCCTTGCCAAACCTTCGTCAGTCGTCATAGCGATTGTTGTTCTTGGTGAAGACGTCATGGAGGTGCTCAAGCGAGGCGTGAAAGTAGCAGATGCGGCGGCGGAGAACCTCAAAGAGGTGATGCCCTTCGCGAAAGGGTTCCTGAAAGACCGCTCTGAGTCGCTGGGCCTCGACGGCCTTCGCTGCTGTGCCGTCTTCCGCAAACTGACGAAATTGCGCCCGAAGGACTCCCTCACAGATGACCTTGAGAATATTTCCAACTGGCACGAGGTAAAGAACAACGGACACACAGAGCACAGCAGTTCTCACTTCTGCATTATTGGCCAATCGGTTCAGGCCCTCACAGCCAATTTCTGCAGCGATACACCAAATTGGGTCTTTGAAGGGTCACTTGCAGGCAAGGAGAGAGAATGCTTTGCGGCGCTGGAGTCCGCAGAGCCCCTCTCTGTCGTCACCCAAGGTAAGCCGCACAAGCGATCTCCTCGTTTCTCTGTCGGTCCGCTGATGTCTCCTTCCCCCTTCTGCTTCGAATGATTGCGATAGCCAAATGCACATCTCTCGTCACACAGCATTGGAAGCAGGAATACAAAGACTGGAGGCTTCAGCTTGCACCCCGAGATGTCTTCATCAGCCGCGTGCTGTCAATGCTGCTCATGTAGAGCTGCAGACACGCACCAAGATGGAGGCAGAGAGAAGCATCTCTATCTGTCTGTGTGTCTTGCAGGGTGGCCTTTGTGCTGCTGCGCATCGAGTCGATCAAGGGAGACAGCGATGTGATGATGGCGGGGGTGTGGCCGTCGGTGTGGCTGTGGGGGGCAGTGCTGACGGGCATTGGATTCATCGTCGTGGAGGCCTTCCAAGTAAGACAGATCAGAGGAGACACGCCTGACTGATCAACAACAACATGCATCATCCTCTCTGAGTGTGCAGGGCATTCGCCTCAAGGCGGCCTACTGGGCCGACTCATGGTGCGCGTCAGGCTTCGTGTTGGCGGCTCCATTTGTGTGCTGTCGGTGTGTCGATGAAGGAGCTGGGTGGATGCTGGAAGTTCGCTGGCCATCATCGCCTTCATTGCCATACACTTCACTGAGTGGTCGGAGGAGGCGGAGGTTAGCTCAGGGATCGTCATAGCGCTGCTCTTTGCGCTGCGGCTCCTGCAAACGGCCAGCCTTCACCCAGCCGTGGGACCACTCATACTGTCAGTGAGAGAGACAAAGACACACAGAGAGAGAGGTGTCTCATGCTGTTTGTGATGGGTGTGTGTGTCAGTGCGGTTGTGAGGATGTTTTCGGACATCAGCATGTTTCTGTGTCTGTACGTCTACATCCTGCTGGTCTTCGCGGTCGTCTTCACCCTCCTCTCGTCCGACGAAGACCCCCAGTACTTCGGCTCCTTCGCCAAAGCCATGCTCACACTGCACTCGATGACACCGACACACAGACAGAGAGCGCCAGTCGATAAGCATGCTGTTGGCTGGCTGCATTGCATTAGTTTCTACGGGGGTCTTGGCAAGTTCAACGAGGCGCTGAACAACGCCATCGAGAGCCACGACACGCTGGGGACCGTCCTGCTGTTCACATATGTCATCCTCTCGTCCATCATACTCGTACGCGAGGCTCAGCAACACATATCATGCACTCAGCACCTGGGACGAGCCACACACACACAAGGATTCCCTTTGTTGTCTCTCTCTCTGCCCGCGTCGATAGCTCAACCTGCTCATCGCTATCATGGTGAGACAGACACGAGGGACAGCGACCGTGCCATATGACTGATCAATGCTCCTGTGTGTGTGTCTCTCTCTATGTCAGGCGTCCACATATGCGGCCATCGAGCAGACACAAACAGCTCAATATCAGTCAGCAGACGACTGACAAGGGACAGCGGCACATAATATAAGGTTTCTCTCGCCTCTGAGTGCAGGCTGCTGCGCGTTCGCGTATTGAATGAGTACCTCACAATGCCGCACCACGAGCGCCTCCCGCCGCCATTCAACCTCATCGGTCGGTGCGACCGACAAGAGACATCAACTGCATCCATCACATGTGAGCATCTGTGTGTGTGCAGCTGTGGTCGTGTCGGTGCCCCTGCGCTATGTCGCCTCCCTCATCAGCGGACGGCAGTCGGCACTCTGCCGCATTGCCTTCTGGTCGATGAAGGCCCTGTACTCCACCATCGATGCCCTCCCGTTTGCCGTCGCCTTCACTCCAATTGCCATCTACCGAAAGCTGGAGAAGCTTCAACAACTGATACGGAACGCGATACAGCGGCGACAGTACTGGACGCAGGATGGGTGGAAGACAGTCCAGATCTGGGACGCATTCAAAATACTCGGTGTCATCCTCGTGATGCCCCTATATCTCCTCTACCATTACGTCACAGCAAAGGTGACAGACTCACCGAGAGTTCCAAATGGCCTATCCCATCCAGCAATGGAATCTGTATGTGGTGCCAAAGGAATTGTCCGAGGACACTGAGGAGAAGAAAGCCGATAAGAGGCGTTCCGCACGGAACAGATACAAAGACAGCATCGACAAGTGGATGGAGGCCGCGGATTATCACGACACGACATCTCCGGACATCATGACAGGTGAGACACAGCCCCACCACACACGTGGAGCTGTCACAGGCTCATCACGGCAGATGTGAGCACTGTTTACTGAATGTTCTGCAGCCCTCAAGCTCAACCAATCCGAAGTGCTGTCAGGTAATAAACAACCAATCTGAAGTGCCTTCGTTTTGTTTTGCATTTCAGTCTTGAAGAGGGTTGACGAGCGACAAACCGAAATGCAGAAAGAAGTCAACGAGCGGTTGACGAAGATGGAAGCAAAGATCAAGTAGAAGTGAGACAACAGTTGTATAGCTCTCGATTGGATGAAAGACATCAAAGTGCGATGCATGGCCATACATGCACGGAGACATGGAGCTGATTGACTAAGACTGTCTTTCTGTGTGTGTGTTTTTTTTGTTTGCTTTTTTTGCGGACGCGGTTGACGTACTATGATAGTTACACGGGCAGCTTGCCCGAAGTGGTTCTCAACGTCAAGCGATTTCTTACCCTTCCGAAGGCAAACAGGAAGATGAGAGTGCTGAGGTGAGCAGCACACAAGACAGAAAACGGGCGCCTGCAAGACTCGACAGATTCTGGCATCTTCTCTCTGTTCCTTACAGCAGGCCCTTGACGACGGCATCTGTCTCATTGAGGCACACAACGTGCTCACGCAGCAGCCCCAGCGGCGGACCGATCTGGCGCTGATGCCCGAGAGCCCATCTTGACAGCCCCTGATTTCTCCGAGAGGCTCTCGAGGGCAGTCAGATCAGATCACGATGGGCTCCAAGATGATGACCGCTTCCGTGTTCATCTTCCCCGGGATCCTCATCTGCCTGGCGCTGCTGTCCCTCCTTGGCTGGCAAGAAGACCCTCGCTCCTTCACGATTGACCACGACAACAACGTCTTCCTGCTCGACGGGGAGCCGTTCAGATATGCTGCGGGAGAGGTGCTGTACAGCCGCATACCGCACACCCACTGGCGGCCTCTGCTGAAGCTCATGCACGACGGGGGGCTGAACGCCGTATCGATGTACGTTCCCTGGAGCTTCCACGAGATACGGCCGGGCGAGTACGACTTCGCCACTGGTGACCGTGACATAGTGCGGTTCATCGAGACTGCTGCCGATGAGGGGCTGTTCGTGCTGCTGCGCCCTGGCCCTTATATCTGTGCTGAATGGTGCGGTGTGCACACACACGTCCACATGCGCGTGCTTGCATGTGTCCATCCATGTGTGTCATACTTACACGTGTGCAGGGACCTGGGCGGGCTGCCCACGCGGCTGCTGGCAACGGACATGGAGATCCGCACATCGGATGAGCGGTACATGGCCGAGGTGCGCAGGTGGTTTGGCGCCCTGATGCCCCTGATGAAGCCCCTGCTGTACGCCAACGGCGGGCCGATCATCATGGTGCAGGTGGAGAACGAGTACGGGAGCTACCCTGCGTGTGACAAGGGGTACATGAGCGCCATGGAACAGATGCTCAGGTGAGGATGAAACATGTGACACACGTAAGGAAGAGGGAGAGAGACAATGCATCTGTGTGCTCTGGGTCCGTGTCCAGGGGGTACCTTGGTGACGATGTGGTGTATTACACGACAGACGTCCCTGACGAGCGGAACCTGGAGTGTGGATCGACCAACACCTCATTCACCACAAGTTAGCGACCTCACAGCAGACATGACTTCGTTCCAACCTCTCCCTCCCCGTTTGTTGTTCAGTTGACTTTGGTCCGTCCAGGATGGAAGATCTTGATGAGATGCATCGGCTGTGGCGGGAGTTTCAGCCCACTGGGCCTTTTGTCAACTCAGAGTTGTACTCAGGTGCGTGTGTGCTGATAGGAGGAGCCGTGATACAACAGCGCACTCTGTCTGGATGTCTGTGTGTGGCTGTCTGTGTGTACGACAGGCTGGTTCGACCACTGGGGTGAAGAGCATCACACTGTCAAATCGGAAGTGAGTCAGCGAACCCATGCACACATCGAACAAAGCATTTATTGCTCGCTCTTTCTTTCTTTGTCGACTCACAGGACCTGCTGTCCATCTTCAAGACCATATGGGGTGACGACTACGATGCGTCAGTGAGCTTTTACATGTATCACGGCGGCAGCAACTACCTCTGGAACGGCGCCAACATCGACAACGGCACGTACAAGCCCACCACCACTTCCTACGACTATAACGCACCCATCGACCAAGCTGGTGGGCACTCGCTGACAATCGCCATTCGGTATTGCGCGAATATCTGTATGTGTCTGCAGGTCGACCCACCGATAAGTGGTTCTTGCTGCAGGAGGTGCTGGTGCCTGAGGATCAGCGGGTGACCCCGACCTGGCCCAAGACTGCCGAGTACGGCAATGTGGAGTTCGATCAAGTGGCTTACCTCACTGACGCAATGTGAGTGACCGACACGAGCTACCTGAAGTGTCCATCCATCCATGTATCCTTTCTCCCCCTTCAGAGCGAACTCCACTGGCATTTCGTCGATCAAGATGGCGGAGCCCCTGTCCCTGGAGTCGGCCGTCAGCGACCTGGGCATCCCCTCACCCGGCCACCCCATCACCCTCGTCGCATACACACACACTCTGGCCACCAGCACTCTCAACAGGGGCAACGGCACAGAGGGAGGCGTTGGTGTGCTGAGCCTGTGTGGCGTGCATGATCTGGCTGTCATCTACCTGGATTGGCAGCTGCAGGTACGTGTGACGGCGTGCAGTACTGTGTCTGTAGGTGAGTGTGGCGCGTTGTGGGCTGTGTGTGCAGGGCACTGTGAGTCGTGTGATGGAGATGAGCATGGGCAACTCTTCTGCAGCGGCGGAAGGCGCTGCAGCTGCTGGATGTGATGATGTTGATGCAGGGACAGACAGCGCATCCATCAGCATCACCTTCCCACCAGACCAGGTACACAACGCAGGCAGCCCACAACCGAATGGCGACATTCCCATGTGCACGGCCAGGCCGCCTCGCATCACGAGCTGCTGATCATCGTCGAGAGCCTGGGCCACATCAACTACGTCGGGTGGAAGAACCTACCGCGACATGGGCCAAACCCCATGACACTGGACAAGAAAGGTAAGACACATACAACACACCGCACTCGCCATGTCACACGCCCACTTGTTTGTTGCTGTTTCTCTCTCTTTCTCCCCCTCCCATGCAGGCCTGACATCGTCGGTGCTGCTCGACGGACATCTTCTCACTGGCTGGACCACACAACCCATCCCCCTTTCAGCTGACTTCATCTCCTCGCTCCCCTTCACACCTATCGCACACAAGCAGCAGCAGCAGCAGCAGCAGCAGAAGGAAGGCCGCCATTTCGCGCTTTTCCGGGGCACGATCGACATGCCGGCACAGTATGCGGGTCAGGAGGAGCTGCCCGACACCTTCCTTGATGTGGGCGAGCGCAATGGCTGGCGCAAGGGCATGGCATTCGTCAACGGCTTCAACGTCGGCAGATACTGGCCTCAGGTGAGAGCCACCCAAAGCCTCGTTCGAGCGTGGAGCCTTCACCCATTGCCGTATGTGTGTTTGTCGTGTGTGCAGGTGGGTCCCCAGGAGCGTCTGTTCGTGCCGGGGAGTGTGTTGCGTGCAGGCGAGCCCAACGAGGTGGTCCTGCTCGACACCGACGGACCGCAGACGGCCGGCGGCTCCCTCAACGCCCCGCTCGTGGCAGACCCTGATCAGTCATACTTTTCCTGAGCTATCCATGCGTGTGTGAGCGGTTGGTGTCCATCCATCCCCGTTTTTCGGTGGAAGAAGGATGGCTGCATGCATGTACCCATGTGTCTTCACGTTTTTGGCGTCGTCCTTCTGGATAGCCGCATGGCGCTGTGTCTGTATGAGTCTACCCGTGGTCAGTCGATTGACAGACATGCAGGGAGACAGGGAGGGAGACAGGGAGGGAGGGAGGGGGGGACAGGGCGTATATAGCACAGCCAGCTTGACGTGCCGCTGTGGCGTTGTGTTGATATGCTGTGCTATGTAGGTGGATTTGTACAAATGTGCATCCCTGTCTGTCTGTAGGTCTGTGGGTGGGTGTTCAAACGTTTTTTGGTCTTGTGGGGGAGAGAGACCTCATCTGTTGATATTGGTAACGAGCTCACTCTGAAGGTCATGCAATTGTCGGTTTGTCAAGGCCTTCGCGCCTTCATGCACTCTCCTGTCTCGCTCTCTCTCGCACCAGCCATGCACACATGCACATTCACCGACACGCACGGAATCATGGCACGTAAATCGCATTGCTGGATGGATGGATGGGTACGTGGTGGACACGATTCGGTTCCCAAAAAAAGGAGAAGAGTACAGTCATGCACACCCATACACGCATACACGCATCAAGTGACTACAAAAGACTTCGATTGTGGCCTGGCCTGTCCTGCCCACGACCTACCAATCGATTCACGCTACACGGCTCGGCTAGCTCAAAGTAACTAGAAAAGAGAAAGGAAGAAGAACCTGCTGTGCCGTGCTGTGTTCTGCTCTGCCCCAAAAACACCAACTTCCTTCTCCACCCCTCCACCAGCACCGAGCACCAAGAGTGGAAACGACACCACACAAAACCACTCTCTCTCACCCTCACATTCGCACCCCCTCCACAGCCCGTGCTCGACGCGTGCACCGTGCTCCCCCGTGTGTTGTGTATGCAGTATGCATGTCGGTACGTATGTGTCGGTCGGTCGGTCACTGGCTCACTCGGTAAGCGAGAATCGCTGCCCGAGGTCGATCTCCACGGTGCTGGACAGCTCAGGCACCTGCGAGAACCCGCGATGATTCAGCTTCTTACGCATGTTGTCCTGCGAACACACACACAATCACGCAAAGGACCATCACATCCGCATCCTGTTGGTCGCTTTCTCGTCTGTAGCGCACCAGCACTTCGATCCAGGTCTGCTCAGGTTTCTCGTGGAGGCAGCTAATCATGGCGTTGGTGCACGCCCCGCCAGCACCGCCAGGGCCGCACTCAGCTGGCAACTGCATACAACACACACGCGCTCGGATCGCATCTGTCAGTGTCCATCTTTGCTTGTGTGGATCTGTACCTGGAAGACGCCCGACACGTCGCCCACATCGGCCGAGGTCTGCTTGTCCTTGCAGCCGCTGAACATGATCACCTGCACACACGCGACACGCACACATGACTCCCGCATGTGGTTTCTGTGTCCTGTGTCCCTGTGCTGTGCTGCGCGCGCTGACTGGCCTACCTCTGCGAGAGAGTTCTTGGTGCCCTCTCGGTAGAACTTGGCCTCCTCAGGTTCGCCGTCGTCGCCACCGTTGGCAGCGCTGGCAGCTTCCTCCGCCTCTCGAGCCTTGAAGTCCTGCAAATCACACACAGAGATACGTATCCGAGGCACGTGAGGTTGCTGCGTGTTAAATACCCTGTATTTCTGGTAGATCTGGAGGCCCATCGCTCCACCCTGCATCAGCAGATCTGACCAAGACACATACAGACGTAGGCAGACAGGCACGTTGACAGACGCAAAGGAGCAGCGTCGGCAATGGGTGCGTGCGTGTGTGTGTACTTTGGAAGTTCTTGGTGTCCCATTTGGTGTTGAGTATCATCTGGGGGATCCCCTCCCACCAGTTCTTGCAGTTCTCCTCAGTCGCCTGCATGGGTGCCAACACGCCATCCATCCATCAATCCATCCATCCATCCCACCGCACGGACGAAGCGTGGATATGTGCGTCTTCTTGCCTTGAAGAGGTATGGGAGGTCGCATGCGGTCCCGCTGTGGCAGCAGTCTAGGATGATGGTGAGGCGGCAGCCCTTGGGCAAGGGCTTCACCAGGTACTCGTACACCTTGTCGTCAACTATCATGCCATGCTGCCAAGCGCCAGGCAGCAAAAGAGAGACAGACGAATTCATGTGCACACTATCTGTGTGGCTGTGAGTGTGGTCTCGCGCGCCCACTGTACCTCTTTGAAGTCCACAGGAATGAGGGTCTCGTCGTAGCCATCCTTCTCGTCGCCATCCTGATACGAACGACACACGCGGATGCCCAGAGGCCGTGCATGTGTGTGGTGTGGTTACGGTGTCCCTCTGCTGGCCTCCGTGGCCCGAGTAGCTGAAGAACAAACAGTCGCCTGCACGCACACACACGACCATCAGTGACATATCTGTGTGTCTGCATGTGCTCTCACCGTCCGCAGCGCCAGCCACAAGCCACTGGAAAGCTGCACGAAGGAAAAACACCACACACTGTTGTCTGTCTGTCTGTCTGTCTGCTTATGTGTGTCAGAACCGACCTTTGAGTATGTTGTGGTGTGTGGGTTTGTTGGCGCCCTCCTGGTCGTCCGTCAGCACCAGCTGATGGTCATCATCTTGGGGGAAGCCATACTCGTCCAGCCAGTTCTTGACGGTGTGCACGTCATTGATGCAGCCATTCAGCTCGCCTTTCTGCACCACAACGCCAGCAGACACATCAACTGCACTGCATTTCACAGAGGAGTATGTGGCTCCCCTGCCTGTCCGAAGTAGTTGATGCCGATGAGAAGGGACTTCTTCTTGCCGTTGAGGGGCTTGGGCTGGTAGGTGCGCTTGGGCGGCGGCTCGTCGCGCTCCGCCATCTCATTGAAGATGGAACCCGCCACGCGCCCTGCCAGCTGACCTGCACACACACACACGCACACTCGCTCCTGTCGTGTTTCTTCTGCTCTTCTTCTCGCTCTCGCCACGTGCATCTATCAGCTGGTGCATCTACCTGCTTCAGGCCCCGCGATTTCGGTGGCGAGCTGCTTGAACACTGCACCAAACATCCTTGTTGACCGTGTAGATCAACGCTCAGGGGAGGACCAGGTCTGAGCCACCTCGCAGAGACCTACAAAACTTTGGCACACCTTCGTTTCTCCTCAGCAGCGGTTTCACGGAGCACCCTAGCGGCCAAATTTGTAGTGCGAGCTCTGCCGGAGCACAGCGGAGAGGCAAGCATCAGTAGGGGACCACTGGTGAGCACACAATCACAGATCTTCCGAAAAAACGATTGCAAAAGATGATGATGATGATGATGAACCTGACTTCCCTGTGTGTGAGTTGTGTGTGCTGTTTGTTGTCTGCAGAGGATGGCGTCAGGTGGCCGCAGGCTGGTCGGCCTCACTGTGTGGGGCGACGGGAAGGTCTACGAGTCCCTTGACAGGCCGGGGGAGCTGTCCTTCGACGTCATCGGCGGGGGCCCCGACGGCCGGCCGATGGAGGTGCTGCTGGGCGACGATGACAAAGGGGTCCGCTTCTTCGACCTGAGCACCGACCCTCCTAAGCTTCTGCCCATCGGAGAGAGGCCACGAGACCGGTGAGAAGCAAACTCTGTCAACTCACACCTTCGCTGTGGATGGCCTGTGTGTGTGTTTGTCAGGGTCGGCAATGAGCTGGTCGTCGGCAAGACGCGCCTGGCGGGTCAGTTCTACACCAAGGAGGGCGGGTGCACCATCGTCCAGGTACGCAGCAGGATGACAGCCGACATGACTGACTGACATGCCCTGCACTCGGACGGGTCTCATTTCCCTGGCTCAGATGTCGAAGGAGGAGTTCATGGACGACCGCCGGTGGCGCCAGTCCTTCACGGACGAGCAGTGGGAGAGGTTCTGTGCAGCGGTGAGCAGTCGTACGGTCTCACTGAGCTTTGCCGTATGCACACCTTCTCTCTCCCTCCCTCCCTCGTGTGTGTGTGTGTGTGTGCGTGTGACACAGAAGGAGGAGAAGAGAGAGAACTTGAAGAAATCCCAGAAGGTCGATCAGGAGTTTGCCGAGCTGATTGCCAAAAAGATCGCCGAGGCCAAGAGTCGCAACCCCGCCAGCAGCCCTTAGTATTGGGGGCTTTGTGCAGTCAGCGGGTCAGCGGCAGACACACGTGGCGACTTCGATTCATCATCAATGTGTGGTTTGTACGATCGATGAGACCCCGCGACCACACACGGTGCCTCTCCCTCCCCTCGATAGGTCAAGGTAGATAGCAGCCAGATGCGTGCAGGCATCTGCGTGATTGAGGGAGGGAGGGAGGGGGGCGGGTGGATGTGTAGATATGTGGACGGCTGTGTGCATGCGGATGCGCGTGTGAGTGTGTGTTGTTCATCGATGTCTGGTTGGCTGACTAACCGACTCACTTACTGACTGACTGTGGTTGCCCTGCAGCGTTCCGTTCGTCAACCATGTGTGCTGCATGTCAGTGACGTGAAGCCACGTCAGTGAAGCCGACGGCCGTGGCCCTCGCCATCTTGTGCCGCTTGCATGCGCATCTCACTGCGAATACAGCTGCAGCTTGGTTGGTTGGAGGATCTTGGCGTGGTCATCGGGATGCACGTCGAGCAGATCTCCAATGGAGATTTCCATCCACAGCCTTGCCTCAAGGTGAATGTGCCAACGCGCTGTGTCCCAATTGTGCGAAAAGGCCGGTGAGGACCTTTCCTGTAGTCAGCTGAATAGAGGATCTGCTGGGCGGTAAGTCCCAGAGTAAGAGTGC
>CDMY01000212.1:0-10117 GCA_001179505.1 Vitrella brassicaformis
GTTTGAGGGGCGGGAGGCAGTCATGGCGTGGTGTTGGGGCGATGGACGGGGCTGGGGTGTTCTCATCGGATGAGTGAGCGTGCCCTTTGTGCATAGGCATATGTGGATAGATTCATGGAGGCGATTTGAACAAGCGAGTGCATGGATGCCATCTGTCAATTATCTCTTCCCGAAAAAAAAAATGGCAGAGCAGGATAGTGGTGAGAAGGCGAACTTAGAGACTGTGTTGGTGGGTGAGTGATTGTCTCTGCATGATTCATCTGTGTTTTTGGACATTCCATCACTCAATCTGTCGATTGCTCGTCGCATTCCATCATTCATTCGCCAGTGAATCACTACTGCTTGTCTGTCTCGCCCAAGCAACGCTCAAGCACTTGCTTTGCTCGCTCTCCTCATCCTCGCCGCCGGCCGGGTTGCTTTTTTTTCTTTTTTCCGGGCCAAGCTCGATGCCAGGCGAGTCAGGTGACCTGCCGGGATGCCCTGGTGACTCGGACGGGCAAGCAGAAGGCGTGTGAATTGCCCCGAATAAATGGGACAACGGATATATGGGAAAAACGCTATAATATGGGACACCCCCAGTAATATGGGACACCCTGGGCGTGTCCCATTCAGTGTTTTTTCCAAGAGGTTTGACGGTTTGACGAAGGTTGGACGGCGGCATTCGTCAAACCTCTGCGGGTTGGAGTGAGGTTGGACCGTCAAACTTTCAAACCTAGCAGCTCCGGGGAAGAAGGTTTGACGGTTTGACGATTTGGCCTTGATTATCTCTCCTTTTGGTAGGTTTTCCTGTGTGTTTCCTGTCTGTGTGTGCCTGCCAGTGTCTGTATGTGTGTTTGCGTGGCACAAACATTCCAATTCTGGAGCATGGCGTGTCATTTTCCTCTCTTCTCTTCTCCTTGTAGTGTGTCTCCCTCAGGTCGTGGTTTCACCAGCTCATTTTGCGTCCACACGAGGTTTGACGTGTCCAACCTCACTTGCAGCCGGCGGGTTTGACAGAGGTTTGAAGAAAATTCCTTACGTCGAACACTGGTCCCATTTATCCGAGGCCCACAGTACCCCCCATCTGTGTCACACTCCAAGCGGTACATTGCCAGAAAACTGACCCAGGGGGGTGGGAAACTGTGTTTCTGTGCGGGGCCCCATGCGGAAAACTGAGCCAGGGGCCCGAACTGGTGATCTGCAATGGAAAATTGGCACATTCATTGGAAAACTGGCATCGCAAGGGCGCGCGCCCTAACGAAATTTGGGGGTCGACGGGAGTGATAGGTAACGATGGGTGCATCAGGACGCATCGATGCCCGCCCCCACACAATATGCGTGCGGCCCCCAGTCTCCATCACCTGTCGAGAAAATCGCGATTCGATGCAAGGGCGAAACCCGCCTCGCCAGATAAGCATCGGACAAGAACCACGTCCACACCAGCGTGTCAGCGCCATCGCCCTCGCCAATTTAAGCCCACTTTCAGCCCCGTCCGTGACCAGGAGCCAGATCTACGGGCACTTCGCATCTTGGGTGGGAGCCAGTTCTCCCCAGCCTTGGGGCCTGGCGCCACGCTACTGCAGGCATGTGAACCGCATTGATGAGAGCTACCATTCGTCTATCAACCCACCGCCCCACTCGGCCCGTGACGCCCTCCATCGGACACTCACTATCTTCCAAAGACTCACTCCCCGAGATTGAGCGACCCTGGCCTCGCCTGCAGGCACCACCCGCACCAGGCTGACCACTGACGCACACTCGATAAGGTGAGGGCCAACACAGGGCAAACGGGCACATCACCATCAATGCGATTTTTCCGTCTTTTTGTGTGCAGGCAATCACTTCGCCTTGTTTTTGTCGTGTTCCCGGCCTCCCTGCGCCAGCTCTTCTGCCTGTCCTTGTCCATCACTGAGTGCGCCACCACATGGTAGACACACCACCACCACACAACCAATCCCTCCTCTGATATGACCATTTTTGTCCATTAATGTCACAGGTACCTTTTCGCTGATTACTCACCGACCAAGAGGCCGCCCAGCCCGCCTCCCCAGCCACACTCTGCAGCACCGCAAGGGCCATCAATCCCTGTAAGCAGAAATGGCACACGCGAAATGCATGCCGTGTGAGTGGCTCGACGATGGGCGGCTGCGATGGCTATCAGCTTCAACAACTCTACTCGGTGGACTCCCTCTGCCGCCCCAGAGCCACGCCCTTGGCTCTGTGGGTCCGCGTGTGTCGACGATGTGCGGGCCCGACGGCCGTCTTGCACACTCGACTCCACAGTCGCCGACTCCCCCACCTCAACAGTGCCGTGTGCACCCTGCCTCTGGCCGTCCTGGGCCCCCACCGCTGCTGGTGGGTGGACTGTCGAACCGGCCTCGTTCCCACTCTGAGGCTGTGCATTCGTGGCCGGTCGGCTGCTCGCTGGTGCTGCCGTCTGCCACTGTGGTACCGTCTCACGGCCCGTCTGAGGTGGTGGCGGGGGTGGGGGCTGGACGGCCAGATGCTGCTAGGCGCCTGTGCACAGTGGCGCCGTCACAGCCGAGTGGGTGGCCGCGAGATGCTCCCCCTGCCCCCTCATGGGCAGGTCCGCCCCCTGCCGCCCCTTTTCGATGGCGGTGTTGAGGGTGTCGACCCGCTCATACTGTCGCTGCCGCCATGTCTGGACGTCCATGCAGATCCGGTGCTGTTGCTCTAGCAGCTGCCCCAGCAGTGTTCGGTCTGTGGCGCCTCGAATATGCTCCTCGATGGCTCGTTGCCTCTCTTCATGGTAGGACACTTGCCAGTCGATGTGAGCCAGATAGGTATCCGACGGCGCCCCCACTCTCGCTGCCACATCCGCCCTCGCCCGTCGTACCATCTCTGCCTCCGCCGTCGCTGTGGCGGGGTGGATGGGTATGAAGGCTGGCTGAAGGGCTGTCTGGGATGGGCCTGGGGCTGATGCTGCTGCTGCACCTGGTGCTGCTCCTGTGGACATCTGCTCTGTGGGTGAGGGTCCGGGTGACGGGATGGGGGATGGTTGGGTTGGTTGGGGTGGTGGGGGTGGTGGTGGGGCATTGGTAACGCCTTCCGGCGCACCGCTCGTGTTGACTGACGAACTGAGGCCGCCGGTGCCTCTTCGTTGTTCGCCGCCCGCCATGCTCCGTAGGACGCGCTGTTGTATCTCTTCTCGGGTCAGAGTGTAGTTGGCGGGGTCGCTGGGGTCGGCCACCTGCAGGACGCCGGCAACGTTGGCCCGAAGGTCCTCCAGCTGCTCAGACGACCACTGCTCGGTGGCAAGCGCCGCTGCTAACGCCCTCACTATCGCTTCTCCTGGCCCTTCGTTCGGCTCTCCATTGAGCCTCGAGGATCGCCCTGACGCCACGGGAGGCTGTGGCGACGTCGACGCACCATACCGATAGCCCTGCACCGCATTCCGTCCTTGCCGCACCTCTTGGGTCGTCACTGATGTTGGGGGGACTTGTTGAACCCCTGGTGCGGGTGCGATGCGAGAGACCCTCAGTCGTCCGCCGACGAGTGAGACTGTCTCGGGTGGGTGGGAGCGGGACGAGTCCGGAGGCTGATCAGCCCCTCGGTCGTCCGCTGTTGCAGCTGGTGCAGGGGTAGGTGGGGTGGGTGAGTTGAGGTCGATGAGGTCTCCTAGGTCAGCGAACGGGTCTCTGCCGTTGGAGCTCATTGGCGTCGTCAGCCTCACTGGTCAGGGGTCGCTGTTGCTGCGCCCATGTGGAATGTGAATCCGTCGATGTCGTAGCCGTATGTGACTGTGTGATGAGGGACGTCAGTCGGTCTCAGCTCAACGGTCAACGGCAATATGTAGTAGATAACGGTCGATACACGAGTCCCACGAGAGTCATACACGAGTAACTGCACCACCACACCACACACACAAACAAACCACACCAACCACACACAACAGAGGTGAGCGAGGATGGGTAGGTTAGGTGAATGGGTAGGGGGGTGGTGTGTGAGTGACGTACCGGTGAAGGCGTGTGTGGATGCCCTGTCTGTGTCCCACACGCCGCTAGTGAGAAAACCAAACCACCCTGCACCACCACAATACGCCCACGCAAAAGGATAGAGGTGAGTGGTGGTAGGCATGTCATACAGTGTGTGTGTGAATGACATACCGCATGTGTTGGGTGGTGCTCCACACTGACGGTACCCCAGACCAAACCAACAACACGATACACATGGACCTGAACCACCAGAGGCACACAGTAAGTGAGAGGCTGGATGGGACGCATCACATGAGTAGGTGCGTACCAGCTAGACGTAGTCAGTGTGTCTCTGATGTCCCGATGTCACCCATGACCGATACGCACCACATCACAACCTGCACGCGCCATGAGAGGACACACAAGCCAGTAGTGGGTAAGATCATGGTCAGTGAGTAGGTGGGATAGAGTTCCGTACCGATATGAGCAGCATGACGACTGAACAGAGGCAGTCCAATGCATGCCATCACTGACGAATACCACAGGCACTCTGCAGCCATGCCAACGTAGGAGAGCGATGAGTGTCCGTGTAGGAGTATACATGTGGTGTGTATACGTACCTGTAGCATAGTGCATGGCACCCAGGGCGATGGTACGTCGTCAGGCATGGTCATGTGCAGACTGCGAGCTATGAGCTCCGTGTAACCGGTAGCTGATAGCTTGGCCCACTGAACTGAGCCATGGCCAACATCGCACCAATCGCCAACACAATAGAGCGTGGATACAATGGGACCAACCATGATGACATATATGCATAGGCGGCGGTATGTCACCGCGACAATTCGTGAGTGAGGTGGAGCGAGAGATGAATGCCGAGCAAGCTATGGCAGAGGAGGATAGTGGTGAGAAGGCGAACTTAGAGACTGTGTTGGTGTGGTGAATGACTGTCTCTGCATGATTCATGTGTGTTTTTGGACATTCCATCACTCAATCTATCGATTGCTCGTCGCATTCCATCACTCAATCGCCACTCAATCACCAGTGAATCACTCCTGCTTGTCTGTCTCGCCCGAGCAACGCTCAAGGTCTTGCTTTGCTCGCTCTCCTCATCCTCGCCACCGGCCGGGTTGCTTTTTTTCTTTTCCGGGCCAAGCTCGGCGCCAGGCGAGTCAGGTGGCCTGCTGGGATGCGCTGATGACTCAGACGGACAAGCAGACGGCGTGTGAATTGCCTCGGATAAATGGGACAACGGATAAATGGGAAAAACCCTTATATATAACTTACTTATATATACTATATACATATACGTATGTATACATATACATATACATACACACACACATCACATAGGTACCGCTTTATCCACACAGGAATGCGGTGCCGCATCTCTTTCTGTGTGTCCTTATAGGCAAACTTTATCGTGTGTGCGTACAGCGCCACCGATCGCCCGAGTGGATTTTCTGTGACCCTGCACTTCCTCGGGCGCCTCTGGCCCGCCCTCAAGAGAGGCTGCAAGCTCGTGAGGGGGGAGGGATGGGCGCACACAGCCGCACACTCCCATGTGGGGAAGCTGCCTGCCCATGCCTCTGTCGTTTCTTCAGGTCTGTGTGACCGACAACAATCGCCCCGAGAGCAAGTGTCCGCATCTCCAACGGCTGGACACAGAGTACGCGGGTAAGGAGGCCAACGAGGCGGCGGCGATGCGGCGCGGGCAGCCAGCTGGGGCATCGCCGTCATCGGCTGTCGGGCGTCAGCAGTCTCGGGTGGTCGCGTCGCCAGGGGCGGACGCGGCACCTGATGACCATGATGAGGACTACGTGGACGACGAGGAGGTGCGTTCGGAGGAGAGCAGCGAGGCGAGCGACGAGGACACCTTCGATGGTGAGGGCGGCGGGGGGGCGCGGGAGGGGAGGGCTGGCGAGAGGGGCGTGGTCGGCGGGAGGCCTGCGTCCCAGGAGGGCATGCGGCAAGAGGCTCTCAAGACACTCATCGAGGTCAGCAGCACTCCGGCTCAGGGTGGACCGTGTCATATATGGGACACCCTGGGCCGTCTCCCACTTATCCGAGGCCCGTGTTGAGATACGTTAACTCATAGCGCAACGGCAGGCAGAGTCTGGCGGTCTCTCATGTAATGAACTGCATCAACATCGACCAACCCTCAATCATGCGACAAACATGCCAGCACCATCCTCAGCGCCCGCCTGGCGTATCTTCCAGCGGCGCCGCCCACCACGCACACACATACTTGCACTACGCGCCAACGCAACAGACAGACGAGCACGAACCCACGCCATCACCTGGCCATACGACTTGTCTGCCCACGCAGCCTTGGTGCGCAGCTTCTCAACTAGGCGGCTGAAAAAACCATTGGCCTCTCTGCCCGACACACCATCCACCGTGACGCACAAGGGGGTGAAGTGGATGGACTTCGCAGCGTCCTGGACCGGTAGTCCGTTTTGGTTGGTTGCCTAACGATGTGCCCATGTGTTGGGCGTAATCATGGGCATTCAAAATCACCGACCAATGGTGGTGCCGATATGCGAAGCCGGCGAGATACCCATGGGTAACCTTTCAAGGCACACCCCAACTTCTCACAGAGAGCTTGCGGCCAAGCAAACATGGGAACCAACTTGTCAGGCGTGTTGCCCTGAACAACGTGCACACCACAACATCCCGCCATGTGCGGTCCCCGCGGAGAATCACCCATGTCACTTCTATCGGCGAGTCATGGCGCCTCAGCCAAGCCTCCCCACGGCACGCCGTCCACACCACACAGTAGCCCTTGACACCCTCTATCCATCGGCCTACCCATCTGCTCCCCAGCGCGACCATCGTCACTTTGACTCAGACCGATTCTGTCTTTCGGCGAACAGATCGGCTCTTTCTGACAGCCTGTCGGCTCGCTGCGGCCTGCCTTGTACCTTAGCGAGGTCGCCTCGTCACGCCCGACACGGTGAGAGCTCAATCAGATGGGAAGATGACCGTCAGACGCACTCAAACTCTCACTCTGTGTCTGACTCAGGTCTGTGCGGCGTTTTCTGACCGTTTTGACTGTCATGCGGACTCCTTGCTTCACTCAGCCGATGACGGACGACTCACTCACTCACCCAGGTACTCACACACTGACAGGAAGGCCCACTCACACACATCCATGGAGATGTATACATATACACATATGTACACAGGGTCGATCGACTCATCTGCTGCCTCTTCTGGGTCTCCTGTGTGCCTGCAGGCGCCTCTCTGTGCACCTGAGCGCCTCGCGGACCCCTTCTCTCTCTCTCTCTCCCCTTCCTCCACCCACCACCCACTTCTGCCTCCCGACAATGAAGCGACCCGTAGACGAACAACCAGAGATAGAGGAGGAGGAAGAACGGCCACTGCATGAGGACGGCCGTCCCAATGCCAATGCCCCGAGGCGCACCCGTCAGCCGCCGCCTCGCCGGTCTCAATATCAAAAGCCACGTCTGAAGCGTCAGAGACCCGACACCCAGCCCCCTCCACCACCACCGCCTCCAGCAGCAGCAGCCGCAGCGGCAGCAGCCGTTCCTGCCGCTTCAGAATCAGCCGATGGCGAGAAGGCGATGGCGAGAAGGCGATGGATGTGTTCCGGTGGTATGTATATGCCACGGCGCGAGCACCGCTCGTCACGGACGCACAGGTCGTCAGGGACGTGCAAGGTAGGTCTGCAGATTCCACACAAGGGAGATGGCCCCATGAACACATCGTGTGCTTTCCTACGTTACCTTCTCAGGTTTGTTCGACGAGCTGTCCATTCCGATCGACTTCTTGCCGAGGGTTCGGACACGCGCTGCCGGTCAGCAATACGACAACACACGAAAGTCATTCATCCATCTGCTTGTTTGTGTGTTCAGCTAACCGGGTCTTTGTGTGTGAGGAGGAGTACCAGCAGCTGACCAGGGAGGAACAGGACGACCTGATTCTTGGCCACAAGCTGCCCAAGGACTTCTGTCAGCGCATACAGGGCAGTCTGCAGGCTCGCGATTTCATGAAGTGGGTGACGCAGATGCATCGCTTCCTCGCCAAGCTCGAGCCGACGCACGAGGAGTGAGACAACCTCTGTCTGCATCTGTGGCAAATGAAGCTGATCAATTACAGACAGTAAGAAAGCATCGTCACGGCACATCGATGGCATCCATAGGCAGTGTCAAGTTGTCTGTGTGTGTGTGTGTGTGGCATACACAGCTTGAATGTGCTTGATTTGCACAGCCTGTCGATTCATCAGCTGGAGTGCCACGCGCCGTTCTTCTACACCCTCTGCAAGCGTGAGCCGGAGTGCCCGCCGTGCGGCCTCGCCTTCAGCATGAACGGCCATGAGGGTCTCAACCATCTGGCGCACACCATCGAGGAGCGACACACGATGAGGGGAGGCGGGCCGGATTCAGCTGATTGAGCATCAGCTGAAGACCCATCTGCTGGCGTCGATCGACGAGACCCACCGGCACATTCTGACATACAGCACGAAGCCATCGAGCCGGATGCTTCCACATGACGAGATGGATCGGTCGCCTCTGCCAGACGTGCCGATCAAGGACTGGACGAAGTTTGTGTCAGTGGAGACGATGAGAGAGTGGGAGAGGCAGGCGGAAGAGTGGGTGAGGGATGGGCGGATGTGATTATTTGTTCATTCATTCATTCGTTCATTCATTCATTCATTCAGTCATGCTTTTGTGTGATAGCCACTGTGACTCATTCCATGAATCATTCATTCACTCATTCATTCGTTCATTCATGATGATAGACACTGCGACTCGTTCATGTCATGTCCAGAATATGTACAGTCTGTCACACGAAACAACACAATCAACCAACTCACTCAATCCGACCACCGATGGCTGCGGCATGGGCAATGGCCTCCTCTCCCATATCACCCTCGCCCAGCGCAAACCCCTCCATGAATTGGTTGATCTGCTGCTGCCCGTCGGGGTCCTCATGGTCCTCATGCTCGTGCGGATCACCATCCTTCTGCTCATCGTCGTCTTCGGAATCCATCTCATTCTTGTCGCCCTCCCCCTCAGCGGCAGCGGCAGGCTGGGCGGCGGCGGCAGCAGCAGCAGGCTGGGCGGGAGGCGGGTCAAGGTTGTCGGCGAGCGCTTGCTGCTGTATGCGAATGTGGCCTCCACAACGGCCGTGGCGCGAAGCGGTGCGACCCGAAGGAACAATGAGCGCTCCTCATCCACCACCAGACGATTCTGCACACACACAGACATGACACAAGTAAGGGGAGAAATGGGTGAGTGTCGTCATTCTGTGAATGTCGTGGTGCATGTACCGTTCGTTTGTAGCCGTTGCCGCACATGGTGCACCCCTCCAGGCATCGATCACTATCCAGCAGCACTGCGATGATCTTGTCCATCCCATCCCCACAAAACTCGTGCATATTCCATTCTCGACCGAAAATGGCCCTGCGGCGATAGTCAGCTGGAAGGCTGGAGAGGAGGCACGCGCCTCGCCTCCTCACGACGCGCAGGCCCTGTGCTGTGCTGGCGGCCAAGGGGGGCTGGGTGTGCTCGTTGAGGAAGTGAACGAGCTCGATGGCGGTCTGTCGTTCGACCAGAGAGGCGGCCACACGCTTCCACCGACCATCCACCCGCAGACCCGGACTGCGGGCAGACCTGGCGACGAGGAAGAGGCTGGAGGGTGCGATGGATGGCATCGTCGAGGGAAACGAATGCAGCAAACACGCGGGCCAGCTGGTCGGCCTCCCGCGGGTCGTCCTCTGTGGGCTCCAGGGCTTCTTCCAGCCGTTGCCGAGGAAGCCACCTGCCAGAAGGCCCGTGGCGCTGCCGATCGACAAGAGTGGGAGTGGTGGACCGCCTCGGGGTATCAAATTGAGGGCCTCGGACGACGGATGAGCAGCATCGACCCTGCCACGCAGCCGGACCGGGCCGTGTCGCCAGTCGGCAGAGGGCTGGTCAGCTGCAGCGGAACGGGTCCTCTACAGGCTGGAGGGGTGGTGGGTGGAGGAAGGGGAGAGAGAGAGAGAGAAGGGGTCCGCGAGGCGCTCAGGTGCACAGAGAGGCGCCTGCAGGCACACAGGAGACCCAGAAGAGGCAGCAGATGAGTCGATCGACCTTGTGTACATATGTGTATATGTATACATCTCCATGGATGTGTGTGAGTGGGCCTTCCTGTCAGTGTGTGAGTACCTGGGTGAGTGAGTGAGTCGTCCGTCATCGGCT
>CDMY01000212.1:16596-43863 GCA_001179505.1 Vitrella brassicaformis
AACCGTACCAAGATCGGCAAGCCGAGATGGTCAATCGACATGCACGCCGGCGCAGGCCGCCAAAAAGGAAGCTGGAGGACGACGTGGCTGACGGCTCAGATGGCGATGATGCAGCAGCCATGGCAGCCTCGGCACACCAGCCAGCGCAGCAGCCCAAGGGCAGACCCAAGAACAGACCGAAGAGCAAAGCGAAGGGCAGAGCGAAGGGAAAGGCGAAAACCAAGGCCGCCAACAGCAAAGCCAAGACCAAGGGCGGCGGCGGGCGGGCAGCAGCGGCGCAAGAAGCGTGATGATGATGAGGGTGAGGGAGAGGCCAAGGGCGAGGAGCAGCACGGTGACGCCAATGGGCTCCAGCAATACGCCGACCAGGCCAAGGAGGCCGAGGTGTCCGCGATCGCAGACGAGGCCGAGCAGGCAGCAGCAAAGCAGAAGGCGCGTGCCGATGCAGTCGAGAAGAAGGAAGCAAAGAAGAAGCTGCGGGCCGAACACAAGCAAAAGGTACCTACAGGCAGGCAGAAATGGGATAGAACATGCATCTCTCACTGCCGCTTTCTCTCTGTGAGTGGTGTGTGTGTGTGTGTGTGTGGTGTGTGTGAAGATGAGGAGGCCGACACCAATGCCGCTGTTGATAAAGGTAGGTGAGCAGCACGAGCAGCAGATACCACCACACGCCACGTTGCTCGTGCTGCTCCTTCCACTTGTTGTTGGTGATGCGCAGGCCGCCATGAGGGCAATGGCGGCCGTCGAGCGCTACGTGAGTGCCCACTGCTCGTTACGGCTTCAGAAAGCACTCGCACGACTGAAGAAAGGCGTCAGAACGGGGGCACAACAAAAGGGACACCTCAAGCGTGCTCCGTGACTGAGTTTGAGTGAGTGAGTCAGTCGTGCTGCCATACCTCATCTAGGCAGATCTGTCGTTCATGGCTCTGCACCGTTGGTGCGTGACTGTCCATCCATACATCTACTTTTTTGGTGAGTTCGGCGCTAGTTTGCCTCACAGGAAGGCCACCATCTGCCGCTGGCATCCTCAAAAGTGACTGAAAGGCTCCAGAAATCACCCTCACGAAGGATGGCAACCTTTTCCGTAAATCCATATCATCCATCGTTTTTCGTCGTTTTAGAGTCGCTCGAGCGGGGAAAAAAGAGTCAATGTGATGGAGGGTGGCTCTGGTGAGTCATTCACGGCGAGAAACCCCGCAGAAAACAAGCAGCAGATAAAGCAATCATTGCCTTGTTCGCATAAACCCATCAAATCCATAAAGCAATCACCCCAGTACTGATTGCCTTATGCGATACTTACTGTATCACACTGAGGTCAGCACCCGTATCAACAAGCACCTCAGATAATACCCCATTCACCCTCATCAGCACATATGTCTGCCAGCGTACAGTTCGCAAAAGCTCACTGTGGTTCTCCTCCTGCTTCTGTGCATCTGTAGGAGCCCTATTGCTTCCACCACAGACTGCATTGACATACGCAGAGACTCCCTGACCATCCTCTCTCTTATCAGCCACTGGTGGGCCCAGTGCTGCTACACCGACGGCATGCGAAGAAGAAGGCGTCCCCTCTCTTCGCCCACCGTAATCGATGACATCCGAGGAAGAAGGCGTCCCCTCTTCTCGTCTGCCGCCATCGGGGTTTTTGGCGGAGCTAGCCCCGACCAGCTCCAGCCCTTCGTCAGTTGTCTCGGTGGATGCCCACTCACCACCGGCAGTATCCGAGTCGTAGCCCTTATGTGAGACTCGCGCCAACCGACTGTCATTACCAGTGTCCGCTGATGCACCAGGGCGTGCCGTCATGCACTGTCGCTTCGCCGATGCACCCCAAGGACCTACCGACCTGGACTGCAAGTTCTCGCCCAGTCCGCATCTGTCTGCGTCCCCCAGGCAATCCCTTGGCCCAGCCGCCGGGACAAAATTGTGGTCAGTATCTCTCGTATCGACAGCTATATTGGAATGGGGTTCCCTCTGTGCCTGCACACTCAGAGCGTCAGCCGAGCCTGTCTCCTTCAAAAATGATCTCTTCATCAAAGAATGCGCATGTAGGGCGTCGTGTGCCGATGCTGTGTCCTCTCGCCCGCCCTGAAGCGGAGGACTCATCCGTTTCCCAGCTGCGGGAGGTCAGGAGCAGGGAGCGCTTTAGCTTGAACAGTGTTTGCCCCTGTTAGTGTCGCTCCTCGCATTTGCTCAGGGGAAGGTGTCCATCCCTTCGGTCGCTTTCTACATCGGGCCCACTTGTGTCCATAGATGCCGCAGTAGAGACATCTGCCTGGGAACTTTCCTGCCCACCTATTAGTCCTCTTGTCTGGGTCTTGTGTCTCTGCTCTCTCTTGTCTTCTGTGTCTGCCCGACGCATCGCGTTGCCCCTTCAGGTCGGCCACTTCCGCCTTGAGCTCATTAATGGATGCAGTGAGAGAGTCCCGGCTCTCTGTCTCTTTCTGCTTGTCAATGCCATCTGCAGGTCTCCCACCGACCGCACCGATCTCAAATCGTGCACGTTTCGACGGTCTTGTCCTCTCGGCATCGCTCTCGCCATCGTCGTCACCGTGGCCATTGCCGCGCTTGCGTGTCCGCAACAGCCATACCTCGGCACTCAGCCCGAGCTCCTTCACGGCGCTGAATGTGTGGGGGTCGTCGTCTTTGCGGTATATTTCGTCTTTCAGTCTAGGTAGCAGGCCATCGATGAATAACTCGACTGCCTCTCTTTCCGATTTCTGCGTCCGTGCCTTCTGGTAGATGTCGTTGAACTCATTGAACGCATCTTGGAACGATTGATCGGGCTTCTGTTGCCATGTCTTCATTTGCTCAGCTACGGCGATTGTCTGCGCCTGTTTCTGGCCAAACTCTTGAGCCAAGAAGTCCAAGAGCGTCTCCAGCTGTACGGCTTGGCTGTTGTCTCCCCATCCTGCCTGTGTGCTCATCCATCGAGTGACGCGAGTGCGTGCAGTGCCCCGTAAGGCGCTCATGATGTATGGAAGTATCTGGCCTCCTTTCAGATGGTACATGTTCTCAGCCGCCCTGACTTCAGCAATGAATGCCTCCACAGTATGCTCTGCGCCTCCATCGAACGACTGGATGGACACCGATGGTTTCTGTAGGCCGTTTGGTATATTCCAGGCATCTGGCTTCGACGGCAGCTCACTCAACTCTGCCTGCGACTGCGTCTGGCTTGAATGTGAGCTGCTTGCTTCGTGTGTCAGTGCAGGTCCTTCATCTGGCAGCACCACGATGTCGGTGGTGTCGCCACTGCGATTGTATGTTGGTGAGACATCAGCGTCTCTTTCACGCCTTGCATTCGCCACACGCCGTGGCTGTCTCTTCATGGCTTTCTTGCCACGCTTCAGCACCTGCAGCGCACGCTTTCGTGTCAATCCGCTCTCCGCCCGTGCGGGAGGTGCTGATTCCGTGCTCAGACCGCTTCGTGTCCTCGCCATGATAGTGTCTCAAGTGTCACTTCACGGACTTCTCCGAGTTGCTTCACGGCAGATGCACCAGAGAATGCTCGCCGCCTGTGTATGAGCTGTCTTTGAGACGAGCTGTGCCTAGTGGAGAACGATATGTGAAGTGATTGTCCGTTGGTTGACGATTTGGAGACACGAAGAAGAGGCTTTCACTTGTAACACACGGAGGTCTGTCCACACGCTACGCACACAGTGTCACGCACAAGAACACGCACGCTATGTCAATCACAGTATCAGTGAGGCGCGTCGGCAGCCACGCAGAATTCGAATCGACTCTCTCTCTCGTCTTGAGAGTCGCCAGGGAAGGTCGTTTGGAACGACGGGAGAGAGAGGTGAGAGGCAAGATCACTATCAGATATCGCCCGGGATTACTGGGATGGCCACCAATCGTGGTGGGAACAACAAAGAAAGGCTAGAATGATCACCGGAAGGGAAAACAAACGAAAGAACGCTCGTTTGTTGTAGATTGGTTAGTTCGTAGCCGAAAATCTGCTGAGCTCGCTCGATCTCCCTAGCAGCTCGCAAATGAGCGATGTGGAAATTCACATCGCCTTTTTGGCGAGCTTTTCCTTCCGTTTCTCCCCGCCCTAAGCACTGTGCGTACATGTGGGAGGATGGCTCGGGAGAGCCGTGTCCTTCCACTTTTATGCCAAACGCACCAACGAGGAAGCAACAGTGGCAGGAAGGCCGCGCACTGATGGATGGAACGACAATGGCGGCCCAGAGTCTTCCCTCCCTTCATCAGCGCAGCGGTATACATCTCGACATGCGCTCGGAAACCCCTTGATTCACTCCCATACTATTGATTGATACCAACTCATGCACCCTGCAACACGGCACAACTGATGCACGTAGAGATCTCATGCAAGCGACATCAGCGACGCACACAGCCAGATGGTCGTCATGTGGAAGGCACGATGCCTCCTTGTTTGCCCTTGTTTACCTGGCTTTGCCATTCTTTGCCATCGGGCAAGCGAGTGGGCCGTTTACCAAAAGCCTTCTTAACTTCGAGTGCGCAGCCACTTGAGGGTGTTCTTACATCTAGAGTGCGCAGCCACTTGACCGTGTTCGTATCCCCAGGAAGTTACGACCGAAGTCGCCTGATTCTTATGTAATGGATGTAATGGTAGGAGAGGAGGGGTAAGGGTGGATTTATTGCCTGCAGCAGACAGGCACGCACAAAGCACCACAGGCACGGGATGGATGAAAGCCTTCTTAAGGCCTGCCAACCATTGTCTTTTGCTTAGTCGTATTCTGGTCGACACCGACCAATGCGAAGGCGAGGCGCGAAGCGCCGAGCCGAGCATCGACTAGCCACCCTTGACTGTCAATTGCCAATGTGGAGGGCACCGTTGACTGTTCTGCGACGGTTCCATCACTCACAGTCACCCCACTCCTCCGTGCATGCAGGGCCTCAACTAGTCTTTGATATACATGATCCATCAGTTGGTCATGGGTGTCGTAGCTTGGCAGTCTGACAAAGGGTGGCTGTATCGCAGCTGCTGCGCCATCTTCAGTATCGTCCGAATCTCTCAAGTCGAGCGACTGTGGGGTTGGCGGGCGTCTCTTCCCACAAAGGTTCACAGTGGTTCGCAGCCAGCCAAAACGAGGGGGCATCAAAACCTCGGCTAGTGCAGCCGGATTCAGGTTTTGACGTTCACAGGGTCAAGTACAGGGTTCCCGGTCGGTGGTGAAACTGAGGAACAACGGATGATGTAGCCCTCAACGGAATCATTCTATTCAATTCCTGGGTGGAAACTCGCTAACGGTATTTGTATTATTATTTGGGAGGAGGGCACGTCTCATATGTCCGTTTTTTCTGTATGTATATTGTATGTATATGCGGGTCGGCTTTTCATCACTGACCTGGTTCTCCGTCTTCCTGGTGTCCCTCAGCTTATGGTTCAATTTGTGGGGCGGACCTTCCACCAGCAACAACAGAAAGTTCATCACGGATGCCCTGATGCACCTTCGGATGAGAGCACAAGAGAAGGCGAGCATCACCAGGTTTCTTTCAAGTGGACAAGACGATAGCGCCTTCGCTGATCTGAGGGCGTTCGAGGCCGATCTCGAGGTGCCCTTCTTTATATTGGACACACCTGCGCTGGTGGAGCTTCATCGTATGTGCCAGGAGACTGCACAGAGCATTCTCAACGGCGACTGGCCTTCTGAGCTTGTTCTGGATGACAAGAAGAACATCAACGAGGTGTACTGGCTCCATCAATTGTGGACCGACCCCTGGCGGACACGCGACCCAGACAAAGCTCTCATCTTCGTCTTGCCTGTGTATCCAGGTGGGCACTGCATCGCAGATGGATCGCTGATAACACACGTAGGTGTGTATGGAGTGTGGGCAGTGCTGTTGCTGGGGAGGGCGTGTGGGGAGAAGGATCGGAAGAAGGTCCACAAGCTGGGTGCACAGGCAGTTAAGGAGGTGAGAGAAAGCGTTCTTGTTAGAGGTGTCTTATTCGATGTCGGCCTTCGATTCAGGTGACCCAGCTGCCTGCCTGGCACAGGAATGGCGGCGTTGATCACGTGATGGTGGTGAGTATGCCGATGCATCAACCGCTGTATTCGTGTGATCATTTAATCAGGCGACTGACTGGCAGTTCAAGGTGCCTGGCGGCTTCCAGAGGGCGCTGGGCAAGACCTTCGCTAACTTTGCCAGGAACGTCACATGGGGGCGACACGTCACCGACAACCGTTCGTGCGGATAAAGAGAGGATCAGACTCTAGTGATGCAATGCTCGAGTGTCCGCTGCTTCTCAGATAGAGGCCTCTTCGGCTGCGCCGTCACCATTCCCCATACGTACACATCCGTACATACCAGTCTGCGAGCACCATGTGTGTATCTGCCTGTCCGTGTGGCTGTGTGGGTCTGCAGGTCGTCGATGACGGCGCTACAGCCTGCCTACCAGCCCTTTGAAAAGGAGAGTCTGCTGGAGAGGGGTCTGATCGACGCCGCGGATGTGTTCGAGGATGACAGGCTTGATGTTGCATTCGACCCGCCCTCGCGGCTCGACTGGTTTGCCAGAGACTACACCATGTTCTTCCAAGGTAGCTCCCCTCACGTATTTGCAAACGTGCTTTTCTGATCAAGGCAGTTTGCATACAAATATGCTCAACATACGCCACACACACATGATGTCTGCATGTGTGAGTGTGTCCAGGTACAGTTGATGGCATGCGGCCGTTCAGAATACTGGCACTGAAGCAGTTGGCGGGCTGGCACCACCGTCCAGCCTCATGTCACGACTGCACACCCGCCAACAATGTTTTCGTCTCCACCACCAACGTGGCTGGTGTCGAGCGGAAAGGGAAAATGCCAGATTGCCCGCGCGAACAGAAGAAGCTGCGCGTTCAGAGGGTCGTTCAGAGGGTCGAAATGGGCAAGTTCGAGGGGTGTCGCGCCCCTTCCGACCAGAAGAAGCGACATCCGCTCTACGCGGAGGCATCATTCATGCATCGGCTTGCAAATTCCAAAGTAAACCTCTGCTTCCGCGGGACAGATGTGACGAGTTCGAGGAATGTGGACGGCTTCTGGACGGGGACGCTCAACGTGCTGATTACCGAAGTGGAAGACATGTATAAGTACGCCATAGCGTTTCAATGCGAGATACCGTGGAGGTGACCACTTTAGCATCAAACCAAAGACACGCACTCGCACACGTCATGCAGCAGCTGCATGATTATTCTGCATGGGAGGAGAATGAGGCAGAGACATGTCTGTCGCGTGTGTGTACGTGTGCAGGAACTTCACATATGCCATCGAGGGCTCTGCGTTCAAGGAGGATCCGCGAAGAGCACTTAGGCCTGTCTTAGACGAGCTGTTTCTGCACCCTGCGTCCATCCGTGAGAAGCTTCGACTGATGGAGTACTACAGTAGGAAAGTGCTGTGGAACGCACCCAACAGCACAGCGGCCAGGAGCACGCTGCGCGCCATGACGCGACAGTGCCTCACTGACGAGATGAAAATGGAATGGCTGCAGCGAACACACATAGAAGATGGTGAGTGGTCTGACCTGATTCACGGTATGAGGTGTGTGTGCGTGGGTTGGATGGATGCAGGTGGTGATCGATATGGCGATCATCCACTCTTCTCTCGCTGCGCCTTCCCGGACACCTCAGCGACGCGCGAGGAGCAGAGAGAGCCGTGCGTCAGCTGCTGGGTTGGCTACAAGACACCCACCAAGAAGCCGCCCTCCACAGCCGACGAACACCACACCACCAGTGCACAACTGGAGGTGCAGATGTGACTCGCTTGTGGATGGGGCTGCTTGGCCGTCATCAGTTTTGGCATGGAAATACTAATCAATGCCACACACGGCTCAAGGGCCGAGTGACCGGGCCTCTCTGGGCCAAAACACAATCCATAGATGCAAGCGGCGCCCCCAAGTAAAGGAAATACCAGGGCAAATGCGAAAGGGAGAGGAGGTAGGATGAGCCCGCTGCTGTCGAGGCCGGTGAAGCCAGACAACATAAGTTACAATGAATGACCCAGCAACCAGTCAACATATCAACAGCTCCCGTCATAACACAGTAAGACGCATGATATTTGACCTGTTTTTACGCGTACAAGCTGTGAGAAAAATGAGATCGCTTGCTCACGTTTTGCAGATGGACTAGGTGCTTCCTTTCCGTTTCCTTTTCTCAAATTCTGCAAAAAATTTATATGGGAATTGCCTCCCCCTAAATTCCCTCCCCCTTTGTATGTTCTTAATTGTTAGAAACGACTGTAGTTCTTAATAAGGGGTACCAAGAGCTCATCAACCCTGCCGACATTGTTCCCGTCCTCGTCAACTACAATGGCATTCGACTTGACCTTTCTAAAGAACAGGGGGTGTCTGCTGCTAATCAATTCCGCCAACTTGGTGAGTTTTAGCTTATGGAAACACAGTGGCCCCAGTGGTGAGCAACGCCGAGCGCTCCCGTAGCCGCAGGCATCTCTTGAGCCTTTCCAGCAGAGGCGGGTATCGCAGAATTCTTCTTGGATGTCTGGATCAAGCTGTCCAACGTGGTCAGTGCGGAGGCCGCCGTTTACCTGTAATGCATGAACATGTGAGGACGCCTCTGACCGTGAAACATAGCTGCCTACTTGTCTCCATATCTCTCGGTTGCCAAGTGTACGGCGAAGAACATGGTGTGGAAACCATTCATCGGACATTCCTGTCATCTTGCCGGATCGGCGTCGTGGCGCACGGTGAGAACGTGTACGATCAAGGCCCTGTGCGGCCACAATTGTCGCATGATATCGATTGTAGATTCGCCACTGCATGTGCTTGACATCTACACACAAAAATGACGGGAGATATTGCTGCACTTCCTTTCCGCCTGTAAGATACCATATCCATCCCTTTCCGCATCTTGACACGTCAGGTTCTGGCTCCCTGCTTCGTCTGCCACTTCTCGGTCGGGTTCCATCTCCCACAGTCGACGTGGATTGTAGCTGAGTACAGCATAAAACGTAAACCCGACTGGCTACACGTCTATCCTTCATACCAGAATCTGGATGTCGGCAGACCACTTTCGCTCACTCGATGCTCAAACAAAACGTCATACAACACGTCAGGATGAGCCAGCGGGATGTGCGAAACACTCAACAGTGCCATCATTTGGTTGCACGGGTCATTCAGAGAGGCTTCCCACAACGAATTCTCGGCCGCAATGAATTCGCCATATTTCATCCGAGCCGGTTTGGCGTGTTTGGTTCGCTTTGACGCAGTCACTCCACTCACATTGTGATGCAAATGGACGTATACAGCGAACCGTTGCCTGTCGCTGGCCAGGGCGAGCCACTCCTCCCACAAAGGAGCGAAAGGCTCCTTGTCCTTTACAAGAAATAGTAGAGCAACTTTTGGTGGCCCATTACAATCGCTGCAGCCTCCGATAGCAGCTGGCTTGCTTGATTTCCTCACACAATAAAATTGCAAAGGCGAATCTGTTGTCTTGAGGGGCACAAAATGCCTTTCTCTAAACTCCTCCAGCTGAGATTGTAGCTGACAGTCCCGATCCCTCTTCGACAACAGGAATCGGTGGTCGAAGTCGGAGTCGAGGAAGACCAGACACCCTGGCAACGCCAGGACCAGCGCTGAAGCCGTCAGCGCGAGAAGGGATAACCTCATGACAGCTATACACACGTAAGCTACACACAATTTGCGTTCACACAATATGCGTTACACACAAGATACAAGTAACAACTTACAATTTGCGTTCACCCCTTGCTTGCGTACTAATCGGAACCGGGCACTGCCCCCAATGGGTTATGTCATTCCTGCAATTCTGCTGGTGGTTTTTATCTTGTGGCATAAACTGGACAGCGTCAGCCTTCTCCTGAACGGCACCAAGCACCCCAGCTTACGGCGGAGTCAGCGTGGGGCTGAAGTGCTATGCAGCCCGACAAATTCATTGACGGGCCACACCTTTCGTGAGTCAGCGTCACCCTCCCTCTTCCCAAGCAGCCGATGGGTACCTGGGCTGCGGTGGGTGTTTGTCGTGACGCCGACGTACAGACGTGTGACGCAGCGTCTTGACCTTACGCGGCTTTTCAATACATTCGCTCTGTTCGCTAACGTGCACGTGATAGTTGTGGAAGACAGCCTCAACAGAACGGCCAAGGTTGACAACATATTGGGGAGCAGCCTCCTACTGCATTGGTCACACAGGTGAGTGCCACGTGGCATGACCTCCCATGGTGGAATACGTTTGGGAGGCTTCGCTGGGTCCCTCGCTGTCCAGGTATATCAAAAGTTCTCGTAGATTGAAAGTCAGGGGGAGCGAGCAGAGGAATGAGGGCATTCGCGCGATACGAGAAATCGTGTTCGGTGAGGCGGACGCAGAGCTCAGGAACGCATATGAGGTAAACTGAAGTTAAGACTTCAACAGCCGTCGTGTCTCTTCCTAACTTTCAGGATGCCGTCGTGTATTTTGCTGATGACGACAACGCATATGACGTTCGGATCCTGGACGAACTGCGGAAGGTCCGTAATGTTGGCACCTGGCCGGTTGCGCTCTCGGGGCGTAAGATCGCCGAGAGATGCGAAGTCGACACGTCAACGGGAAGGATCAAAGGCTATAACTCTGCCCTGGTGGGTGTCAACTCGAGAGCCAGAAAGAGGAGGTGCTGGAGCGATAATGCTCATCTCTCTTCGATGTATGTGCGGTGTGTGCGTGTGTGAGTGGGTAAAGAAATGGCGTCCGTATCCGATTGACACTGCAGGGTATGGCCTGCACGTGAGGTACTTCCTCAAACACGAGCCGCCATTGATGTTCAACCCCCTTAGCAAGATCTACCACCTCGAAAGCGACTTCCTGAAGATGACGAATATCAGCAAATACGATTTTGAGCCACTCGCGGACAATTGCACAAAGGTACTTGGACAGCTTATGCAGAGGCTACACACTCAAGTGCATGTCAACTTGCTACGCCGCCAGGTGTACACCTGGCACGTGTCTTCGGACATAAAGTGGGGTAGGAAGAAGCCGCCGCTAGACTTCGACGTGGAGCTTGACATCTAGAAAGCCGGGCATGTATTCACGACACACAGACTTTCTGGCATTCTGCACGTGTCTGGACACTTCTGTGGCTGTGGGAGGCTGCCGGACATGTCAGCATGCTCCCAAAAGCACTACATCTGTCAGAAAGAAGGGACACAGCGCACTTTCCCTCCTGTGGGAGTGGATGACGATCAACAGTACGCAACGTTGAACCAGTGTTCTCTTATGCCAATCTCCCCTGGGTTCATGATCAGTGATGGTGCCTTTTTGTATAACTACTCCCCCCCTTATCACCCCTGTCCAGCTGGCAAAGTACTATGGGCAAACCCCCCACCCCTGCTTCCTCCCACCGAATACTGCTCGTCCGCCCACAAATACGTGTTGGATATGCAGGTAAGACTTAGAACACGCACCATTTTGAGCATGTCTCCAGCTCATTCTCAGTGAAGTTCTCAGTGGAATGACGCTTCGCTGATAAAGGGAGGGAGGTGTTTTCGCAGCGCCTGACCTCACTCCGGTAGCTAGACGGGCATCCTATTGCATTGCATTGCATTGGATGGTACTCATTCTGAGGACTCGACGTTGGGAACTGTGTGCGGGTCGCTTTCACCCACTGCATGACGGAGCCATCTGTATCTGTCTGTGTAGCTAGAGGTGCGTGCGAGTGTATGAGACCCATATCTATTCAGGCAGCGCACACATCGAAGACGGAGGGAGGGAGGGAGGGAGGGAGAGAGGGTTGGTGGATTGCTCTCTCTTTCCGCTCTCCCTCTCTGTGTATTAGGTAGTGCATCGTACATGTTGGTAGGGGTGCGCAGTCGTCGACCAGTGATGAAACCGATTCTTTTATGTAAACCATCTGTTCGTCTGTGTGTGCCTGTGAGTGTACGTGACCCCACAGCGAATCAGATCAATCGACACACATCCATCAGTCTGACGACCGTCACTTCATCGACTGAGTCCATTAGACATACACACACACACACACACACAGAGAGAGAGAGAGAGATATGTCCGTCCTTGACAGAATGAATTAGTGCATGTGATGTCGGGCATTAACACACCCAGCATCGATCAGTCGAGGCACTTCACCCACCTCACCCCGCTCGCATGTCACCCACATCTGTGTTGAGAAAGACGACATGCAGCCCTCATTTGATAGCCTCTCTGGACCGCACACACGCCAGGCCTATACCGTTGTGTGGCTGATGAATAGATTAATGTTCCCCCCCAATGTGTGCTGTGGGTACATTTGGCGGCTCTCACGTACAGTACATCAATCTGTCAGATCATGACATCGTACCAGGGGCCTGCATACACACATATGCGACTCATATGCCACTCATATGCAGCACAGAGGAAAAGGGAGAGAGAGCAAGACGAAGAAAGAAAGAAAAACACACACGACACGCACGCAGCCGTCAGTCCGCCCAAAGACACCCATGGATGCATGCATCAAACGATAGATTTAGAGGCTGACGTGTTGTGTCTGGAAAAAAAAGAAAAACGACACACACACACACACACCGCAACCCATCCAACAGACGCAACTGATTGTGCCCTCTACCTGTCTGTCTGCGTGTCGCTGATCAATTGCCCCCCTCCCTCCCTCCCTCCCTCCCTAGATGGACTGTGCACAAGAGTGTTGGTGCATTGCACGGGTCGTTGGTGTATGCAAAGGAGCGCAGCGGCCAAGGAGACCCCAAACACACAACGCATCAGACCACTGCAGACGGACATAACTGCATATTCCCCTCCCCTGCAGTTATGTCCCTCACACACAGGGACAGTGAGACAGACGCGTCGTCTCACTGACCATCGCCTAACCATTGACACGAGTGGTTCTTCCCTTGCTCTCTCTGTGTATCTGTGGCCGGCTGATGAACGAATCAATCGCCTCCCCCTCCCCCCTGTACGGGCTGTAGATATGTGCATTCTCCGTTTCCCGCACATATCAATCGCTGCATACACACGTATGAAAAAAAGAGGAACAAAGAAAACTAGACATACCGACTTGGCTGCTCGCACATATACGAGACAGACAGACAGACAGGCAGAAAAACACGCAAAGACGACGGGGCTGTGTGTTTGGGGGTGAGTGCACATCATGTCACATGTGTCTTCGTCCATACATCGAACATCAATCGCCACATCTGTCCCACACGACAAAGATATCTTGCCTTCCTGGATACGGTCTCTCATCCATACAGAGAGAGTGCTGCGACACCCTTATGCAGTAACAACAAGAAGACTGGACTGTTTCTTTTTACTTCCACCACTGTCTCTTCCCCATCCAAGCATCACTCCGATTCCTCCCCCAAGTCACCGAGAAGCCAGGATGACGGTCGACGAGCAGTGGGGCTGCCACATACCCCGGCGTCTCAGTCTTAAATAGTCCCTTCCACCAAACGGCGTCGTGGCCATAAGCTCTGCTATCCTGAGCAATCAGATCCCTGAGGTACTTCGAAAGGCAACGAAGATGTGATTTTCGCACCACATAAGCATACGCGCCCCATGCATCGTCCGCGCGTATGATACCGGGCTCAAGGAGTTCCGGAGAACGACTCAGCTTCTTTGGATCCACTCTATGAGGCCTGATATTGTGTGCGCCCAAGAAGAGAGCCATGGAGTTATTGGGCCACCGCAAAAGAAGCTTGTCGAATTGTGCCTTCCATGTCTCTGCATCGACAGGCTCGAAGGGTGGTTTCGCATCATCTTCGAGAAAGATTGCCGTGTCAACGTTGTCTTCGATAGCACGATCGACCGCGTGGATGTTGCCGGCAAGGATTCCCAGCCCTCGTCTGGGCGCCCGGAACGTCTTGATTTGCTGCATATCGAGTGCGGGATATGCGGCTGTCCACTCCCTCAAAAAGCGAGAGTAACGTCCGGGTTCGCCATCAGCCTCAGGCAGCGTCATCACGTACCCACGACGTATCGCATCCGGCATGGATTCAGACTCGTGGCTGAATCCGCAGCTGTTCGTGAAGTTGCCCGATGGTGGGAGCCTAAATAGCCTAGAGAGATGGACCGAGACTTCCAAAAAGGAGTTGTCCCAAAACGTCCACAGAACAAGAGATAAAGAAAGCAGCAAAGCAAGACAATAGATTTTGAACCTATGGGAACCGTCTTCGCCTTTGAGAAGGGCTTGCAACGCACCTTTATCGCCCACCATACGTATTCGTACCAATATTTATGATTGTATATTATTTCACCAATTCGATATCTGAGAGGGATTGGAGCGCGAAGGCCGATTGACCATCCAATTGGCTCTCGGGCTGGCCGACCGGAGGCCGCACAGGGTGCATAGATGGTCGGAGCGAGGGAAGCGCAGACCTTCCTTCTTCTGCTCTGCTCACGCTCAGCCCGATATAGAAGAGCCTTTCCAGGACAGCCACGTCCCTGCAGAAGAACACAAGAGTTGCACATCTCGATATCCGTAAGCCACGAACACGCTTGCATGCATACGGGGCAACCCGGGATTCTCACATAGCGCGTGGCAACCCGGTACCCTCACACATCACGCGGGGCAGCCCGGCAATTAGACTGAGAAACGAGGCGACGGAGGGTGTGCATGCAGCTCATTTCTTATTGCGGGAGGGGGAGGGGGAAGGGGGGAGGGAGACAGGAAGGAGGGAGGGGAAGAGAGACAGACCACCTGACACGACAAGAGAGACGGGGGCCACACACATCACCACACACACACACACAGGGCAGAGGGGGGGAGGAAGGAGGGGAGGTAGACAGATGGACACATCATGAGTTTGGTGCTTTCTTTGCTCTGCCGTTCGTACGTCAAAAACCTCTGGGTCAGCTTTTAACCCTGTGAACGTCAAAACCTGAACCCGGCTGCACTGGCCGAGGTTTTGATGCCCCCTCGTTTTGGCTGGCTGCGAACGTTAACCACTGTGAGCCTTTGTGGAAAGAGACGCTCGCCAACCCCACTCCATTTGAGAGATTCGGACGATACTGAAGATGGCGCAGCAGCTGCGATACAGCTACCTTTTGTCAGATTGCCAAGCCATGACACCCATGGGTGTCATGGCCTCTTGCTAGCCATGCCATGCCATGACACCCATCAGAGGGCCAACATGCATGTATATCAAAGACTAGTTGAGGCCCTGCATGCACGGAGGAGTGGGGTGACTGTGAGTGATGCGACCGTCGCAGAACAGTCAGCGGTGCCCTCCACATTGGCAATTGACAGTCAACGGTACCCCCGCTCGGCGCTTCGCGCCTCGACTGCATTGGTCGGTGAGTCGACATGCATCAGCGACCCTCGTGGCATGAGCTGGCAAGAGGTGCATCATGCACGAGGGTCGCTGAGGAACACTGGTGACCGCCACTGCGTGTACCATTGCCTGCCTGTGGTCAGGGGCGCTGTCCCCCCCAAGGAGACGTCCAGGCCTCTTGGACGCTGTCTCACCAAAGACAGAACAGTCGGTTTTGGAGGATTGTTTTTTGAGACGGCAACAGTTCACCCATGGGAATACAGCCGACAGTGCTGAATGCTGCCGCTATCAAGACGCGATTAGAATGATTCCCAAACAATGGCAGCATTCTTTTAGAGGTCTTCGAGATGCTCATATCACTACTCCCCGCTCGACAAGATACAAAATACCGTAGCACACGTCATCCATCCATTGACACTGCCCAGGGTTTGCATGCATGAATCCCGTGGAGCATGCATCCACGTACGTACACGGACAGATACCCGCAAAGCAAACCACGCATGGGACCGCAGCAAAACACGCGGACAGACAGAGACAA
Source organism: Vitrella brassicaformis (assembly GCA_001179505.1). Classification (NCBI taxonomy): domain Eukaryota; family Vitrellaceae; genus Vitrella; species Vitrella brassicaformis. Next base: position 32,319 of record CDMY01000212.1, read on the forward strand.
GGGATGGATCCCATTAATTGCCCCACCCAACCACCCCCACCACGCCTCCGCTCGTTTGTCTAGCTGGTCAGCAGGTATGTGTCACGCATCCACAATCGGACAGGAAAGGGAAAGAGATCGGCGATGGTAAGACAGAAGGACCTGGTGTCCACTTGATGCCCACATTCACCTCTTTGGAAACAAGGGCCACGGAAAGGCTGCAAACAGTGCACGGTAATCAAAGTCGACAACTGGAGGCATCGGTCCCATGTCCAATGCTTCTTGGTACGAGGTCGCTAGCTGAAAACTCCGATTCGTTGCATAATAGTAATCCTTGTACTTGTGAAGCCGTCCATTCGAGTTTGTCTCCAACATCAGCCGCGAAGGAATCCCAAATGATTCAGCAATGATCAACCCATGCAGTGACGAGCTCACGACAAACGCGCACTTGACCAGCTCGCCCAGCACTACCTTCCAGTCCTGCATCGGTGTGATCACGTGACCGGGATACTCGGATTCATTGAGGCCCCGGCGAATCTCCTTAATTTGAGGGACATAACAAACATCGTATTTGGGTGGCCAGTGAAGTTTGAATTCGGGGAAAAGACATGGTACGAGCATGCCCGCATCGCCATACACCACAGGCAGAGCCTCCACATCACCATGTTTATTCTGCAGCAAAAAGCTTCGTGTCTCGGGACCTCGAATGGCAAACAGAGTCACATTGCTTGGGAGCGGTCGCCTGAGCGTCTGTTCGCCCAGCATTCCAATCGACCAGCCGTAATCGCCAGAGCGGACAAAATGCAGTACAGAGCCAATGGGAAGTAAACACTTTCCTCCTCGACGGCTTCGCAGGTTTCGCCACGGAAGTTGGAAGCGGCGACCGAGCATTCTCTCAACCAGAGCCAGCCCAATGTCATCGCCGAAATTCTTTTCGTTGGAGTATGTGCAGACGGCAAATCCCAAATCAAGTGGGAGGGATATGCATGAGGCATTTGCCAGTGACTCTTCGAGGCCTGGCACCTGGACACTCTGGCGCACACACCCTGGAATCGGTGCCGAGGATGCTCCTGGGACGCCTGTGTCTGGCGTAGCTTTGGAACCCTCACTGAACCTGTTCGTAAAATTGCCGAGTACTGACGATCTGAATAAAAGAGGGAGAGGGACCGGCGATATGAGATACCGCAGCTCCTCCCGAAAACACAATGTCCACAGGACAAGAACCGAAGCAGACAGCAGAGTAAAACAGTAAGACAAAGACAGCATCAGCATGTTGTCTGCCATTCCTGTCTGTACATAAAGCACTGATGACCACTCTACAGTGCTTTATGTACCGCCAGAAGGCGACCGTTAACGCACAGACTTCCTTCAGCTTTGACTTGATATTTGTGTGAGCGTCTGTGAAGCAGCATCTCGAAGACCTCTCAAAAAGATGCTGCCATTGTTTGGGAATCATTCTAATCCCGTCTTGATAATGGCTGAAATTCAGCGATGAGTAGGAATAGCACAGTGCACTCCCAACCAGTAACACGTCATGACATTTCGTCTCAAGCGTGGTGGACGGAAATCAGCATTGAAGATTCGCCCATCCATATAGAACGCTGCCGTCTCTGAGGTGATCGGCCCCTCCTTCTCCCTCCCCTCTCTCCAGGACCTTCTCTCGAGACCGCAGGTTCGGCTACAGCAGCGCCTGACCGATCAACTGCACAAGTTCCCCTTCAACGAGCTCTTCAACTCCCTCTCCCCCGACAGCAGAGCCCGCGCCCGTCTTCTGAGCTGCCAAGGGCCTCTTTCGTCTGGTTGGCTGTCAGCAATCCCTTCCAGCGATAGCAAGATACTGAACAATTTCCAGTATCGTCATGCCGTCGCCGGGTGTCTCGGCTTTGCCGTCCCGCACGCAACCGTCTCGCAGCGATGCATCTGCGGCGGGGAGGTCGGCAATTTTGGCGATCACTACTACGTGTCTCACACGGGCCGTGAGCGGGTCACGAAACACAGCAACATGCGCAACTTGTTTGTTCGCATCCTGGCTGAGGCAGCTGTTCTTTCCAATGTGGAGGTGTCTCTGCACAGCCTCGGCATCACCCCGCCTGACGACAGCCCCAACAGCTAGCGGATGGACATCTATTGTGTGATCGACGGCAGTGACTACCCCTGCCGGCCTGACGACTCCCTCACTCCCTTCCACCCAACAGTCAGCCGGCGCAGTGCACAGCTTCCGGGTGGCAAGGCGGCGCAGCTTGCGGAGAATGACAAGATCGACAAGTATGGCCCGACCGCCCAAGCAGCCGGCTTCCGCTTTGTGCCTCTCGCTGCGGAGACATTCGGCAGATGGGGAGAGAAGACCATGGACTTTCTCAAGATGCTCGCCAAGCGGAAGCCCCGCCCCACATCCATTCCCACGGAGGAGGACACAGCTTTCCGAGAGAGCGTCAACAACCATTGGAGCCAGCTTCTGTCCGTCGAGCTGATGAAGCACAACGCGTTTCGAGTGGCGAGTCGTGCGCAGCGCGCGGCGGCCGCCAGAGGGCCACGGAGGGCCAGCGCGTTTCTTGAGGATGTTATGGTGTGCTTGTGATAGCCACTTGGGGGTGGTGCTTCTGCAGTCAGAGAGACATTGGTGTGAGGCGTGCATGGCGAGTCTCTGGCAGCCTCGTGAGGGAGGCCTTTGCATTGGCCTCGAGAGCATTGCAAATACGGCCTCTTGTCGTTCTCACCGGCTTGACAGCCATGGATGCACGACGCGCACACACATCAAGGAGCACAGGAGGGTGCATGTTTGTCTGGGGTGGTCCGTGCTCGTTTGTCTTTTGCGTTGGCACGCAGTGCGAGTTTGTGTGTGCGTGGTGGGCGACGCCACTGGAGGATTCGCCAGGCGGGCGCTGAGGATGGTGCTGCATGTTTGTCGCGTGAGTGAGAGTTGGTCGATTGATACAGTCCATTTCATGAGACCGACAGACTTTTCCTGTCGTTCTGCTATGTGTTAGTCCATCTCCCCCCACCTGCACACGAGTGGACCGCAACATATATTGCAATGGCAGACACACACTGACGACAGTCGAGTGTATGCACAGACGCGAAAAGCAACCCACGTCACACGACTTCTGAGTCCCTGATAGGCGGGAAGCCGTGGTTTCGTCGAATAAAGCGGAAAGGGAGGAACATGTATTCTCTGCATGTGCGCACGTTTTCAGAATTTTTTCTTGTGACAGTGCGTTTCTCGTCTGCGTGACCTGTTGAAATGTGAGAGCTTGCTATCTGAAGTATTACATTGTAATGAAGTGATTTTGCGAGACGATGGCATTCATGAACTATTTACCTTGCCCTACATCGGTCAACACGCTCCACTGACTGTTCCTTTTTTTAGAGACCACACTATATATTCACACACACCGCGCATCAGTGCAACGTCATACCACACGTTCGCCACGCTATCCATGCTCGTTTCACATCCGGATGGTGTGAGCTAAGAAAGTGTCCCACGCGCAACCTTGGGTCAAAGACCCAGGACACACGTACACACTCCTTGTCTGCACACGAACTGAAGCGAGGGCACCCACACGATCAGCCAGACTCCTCCCTGCGATCTAATTGCTGCGATCAACAACCCCCGTCTCCTCCCCTCCCCAAGACCGGAGGAAATACTTACAGAAATGTAGTGGAAAGTATCATGCAGGAGGGCACACAGAGAGAGGAGGGCAATACACATTTGCCGCCTATCTGCCTGCCTACATCTCAGGCGCACAGGGACGAGATATGCACTTATGACATGTCTCTAAGCGAAAAGTCACCAAATCACGAAAGCGAGAGCACAGCCAGCACCTACCCAACATCCTTCTCTCCAGCACCCGCCCCTTGCCACCATTTGACGCCAGCGAAGGTGGAACCACCTCCACAACTGGCAACTGACCACTAGAAACTGACCGCTACGTGAAATTACTAAGAGTGAGCTTCGACTGTGAATGAATGAATAGAAAGTATGACGAGACAGCTGTGCACCACTCGTACGTGAAGATGAAATCTACGACAAAATCTACGATAAGACGTTTGCCAGCCTCTGCCTAGACGTAGCACAGCGATACAAACGCCACTGCCTGTGTGGGGCTCTCAAGCAGAGTATAGGCAGGGACGCAGGACACATACAATTCTTCTCTGTACACGAAAAATCAGAGCACGGTCACGGTCTGCAGTCTACAGAGAAAAACACCAGAATGGAATCAGTCCCCCGATAACACACAAAGGAAATGGCGGCGAATGTGGTGGGAAAGAATCATGCAGGCACACAGAAAGCAAAACACATGTGTGAGACAACCTCTTTAGGCAGCCAGCCACTGTCTGCAATCAACGTCCGAATCTCGGATGGAGTAAAAAAGCAAGACCCAAAATCTGGAGGGTGGTGAAGGCAGTCGTGCGCTCCCGGACAAACGGGATCGTCAAGCACACAGAGGTGTAGGAAACGGAAGGTGGAGAAGACAAGGACAAAACGACAGCCGCAATAGTGAGACAGCAGGGGGGGTATAGGGTTAGGCTCGTCACGACGGAGATGGACATTTAGCCTCATCACGACGATGAGCCCGAGAATGTCAAAATCAACCGTATCCACAGCATCCCAACAAGAGGGGGCTGTGACCGACCATAGAGCGTCGGATCAATTCTGCTTTCTGTGCTTCTGTTCCTTCTTGCCCTTCTTGTGGTTCTTATGCTTCTCCAACATCTTCTCGAAGCATAAGAACCATAAGACCGGCCCTCTTCTCTTTCCTTTCGCATTTGCCGCACAGTTAGCGGGCTACACATCACACGACATAGGATGCATATCTATTCCTCCTGTCATGTAACTCACCCCGCAACCGGCAAGGCCTAAGCCGGGTTCATTTCGCTTCCCCTTATTCGCCCTGCTGTTCAATATGACCTTGCCCTTCGCCTGGCCAAGCACGCCAATCCAGAAGAATAGAGCGCCCTTTCGGTTGTTGTTGAAGTCGTCGGGGTCCAGGCTGCAAACATATCGACCGTTGCTTGCAAGAACGCAAGCAAATGTGTATCGCCTTGAGGCGTACCAGCACGAGCCAATGCTGTAAAATAACGCCGCACCGTCCGTGCCGTCCGAAAAAATTCAGTGGCAGGGCAGGTGCCTGGCAAGACAACACAAGGCAAGGAACATACGACAAAAGCTGGCATGACGTAACCACTGACCACTGCAGCACTCCTGGTTGTTGAAGCCGAAGATTACATGATCCTCGAACTGAAGAGACAAGCACATGCAGAAAATGAAGACATACATTATTGTCACTTACGTCATCGTCACTGTCTGGGTGGATACTAATCTGCGCAGCGCGACAAGGACATGATGTTTGTTGATGTATCGGATCGATGTTCACTGAGTTTACTTAGCTTACCTCCCACGCGACGTCGATGACGAAATCTGGACCCTCCCCCGACAAGGATGCCTTGACGACATCTTCGCGCTCCCCATCCTCGTTGACGACGAGGAAGTTCTGTCGAGAGACTACCGCGTCGCGCAACGTAGGGTCGCAAATGTCAACTTTGCGTCCTCAGGAGGGTCGTTAAAGAAGCTGAAGAAGTCTGCATCACACACAGAAGGAAAAATTGGCTTCCTCTGCCTAGGATCCCGCCTCACCAATGCCACATATGCTAGCTGGTATAGCTGGTGGATGTGGCTCGGGGACAGGGTACTCAGCCGGGGTTATGTCGATGCTCTTATCGACATAACCTTGACAGGCACATCAACGAGGCAGGCATAGAAGGCGAAGAGGAAACATGTACGTGTGTGTACCAGGCAAGCGGACTGGGGTAGTGTCGAGGAATTTGACGACCGCCACATCGCCATCCTCTTCCAGGCTGTCGACGAGTGGGGTATAAAGGTCGAAGAAGCCATCCTTCACTGTAGTAACGGAGTCTGGGCACGTTAGCTGCGGCCAAACCCACCAGAAATGACCTCTTCTGAAGAAACCGTCACTGTGTTAACTTGCCTTACCTTCGTCCCAGACTCCTCCTCAGGCGGATCCAACAGGGCTTCGGTGTTCTAATGATGCACATCATTCCCTGAATCATTCGTGACTCTTTATGTTCTCGTGTCTTCAGTTGCTGCTGGCGCGGGGGGCAGTCTGCAGCACGCAAGGTAAGAGAGCGCGTGGGGACACCATGCCTTTACTCTTACTTGAGAAGAAACACTCGCCATCCAAGGATTGCTTCATGGCAATATCGTCCCTCAAAGCCCGATGGAAACGCCAAACGTCGACGAAACACATTCCGCTGCGGTACAATCCTCCTCTAGCACTTCGTTTCCGGCAGAGGATGGGATGCAACGCTCGTCCATCGAATTATGTCTCCGCTCATCTTAGCGATCGTGGTCGTACTCAGGGCTGCGTGCCCTCGCGAATTCGCAGTTGTGCACGCCGTCGATTTGATTTTGTGTGTCTCGGCCAATGCGCGTTCCGGGGACGCTGGGGGAGAACGAAGCTCTCTTCGTCGGAGTGCAGCAGCGCCAATTTAGCGGTCTTAAGCATGCCATCGCCGATTTGCGGCTGCTTAGACTATTGACTTACACGTCTTGACCTGGGCGCGCCGTGGGGCACGATGTCTTGTCCGTCGCTTCACAACATTCAAGGCAGCGCGCTCGTGTCAGGTCCATTGTGCAATTGCCATTGTGCGTCGATGGGCCTCGCCGCGAACGCGGCTCGACGAACGGTTACGAGGGGGGAGGGGCCCCCGAGTAATGGGAGGCGATCGGGAAGGGACACCAGGCAAAATGTTGCACCAAAGTCGATTATATACACTAAACCAGTGATCGCGATTGGCCACGGGCTGAGGTTTAGGGTAGACCGTGAAAGGGAGGTTGCAAGAGCCACGACGATTTGACTGTATTTTGCAAGGATCCGGGGAGAGCGAATGAGGAGGACTCAGTCATTAGCGGTAGAACTGGTCCAGAAGCCGACCATCGACTGTTTTTGATGGGTGATTGCAGTGAACTCACATCCTGTGAAGTCAGATGTTTGTGCGGACCATGCAATGTTGCCCCCTCCCCCTTGAACGGGGGAGGGGGCTCCTTGAACGGGGGAGGGGGCTTCAAAAAACAAGCTTCGATGGGTCAATGTTCATAGGTGGGAGACACTATGACAGTCGCACACACATTGCAGTTGGAAAGCCGTCTGAAGACTCGTTGTGCTGGGGGGAGAGGCAGACAGACAAAGTTGGGCCTTGCACGCGCGAGTACATGCCAAGAAAGCATGAATTCACCTCATGCTTCCTCCTCGATCATTAAGTCCGAGTCGATTTCGGGTGCATCGTCGGGCGAGACCATACGTCTTCACAATCTCATGTTCTGCGTGTGTCACAAAGTGTGGCTGCGTCACGCGCCGGCTCGTGGGCGAAGGTATGGGTGTTGTGGAGCTGCGCGCCTTCCGTCGATCTCAGTTGGGATTAACAAAAGCCTCCGTCCAATCGTTTGTCCTCTGCCGTGCGAGGCTCGGTCTTGTTATCGGTGCGAGGGTGTGTGGCTTATCGAGTCGAGACGCGAGTCGACGACGAAGACGCAACGATAGTGCGTGCTCTGTCGAGCGGAAGGGGAGAAGTCGTCGTCAAACGGGATTCCTTTTTATTGTCGCGTCGGCGTCGGAGAGGTCTTCGACAGGTCTCGTATTGTCGCATCGCCCCTATCATCTCTGCGAAGATCTCTTTCGTCGTCATCGTTGTGAAGCTCTGTTTCTTGTTCAGCCCCTTCCCTTGTCTGTTGCAGCGAGCTAACCCTATGATGAATGCAACTCGGCGTGTTTGTTGGGGGACAACGAATTCATGGCGAGGCGAAGCGGCATGTCCCGTGCGTCTCTGGCTACGCACCGGTCGACTGTCGGGCACGTGCCCGGGCGCGATTGTGTCGCCCTCTATCGACACAGCCACGTCGTCGAGGGGAAGCGAGGGTTTCTCACCAACTCACTGTCTGTGAGCTTATCGTGCGTGTGCGCCACGTCATCGATTTCAAGGTCCTAGCTGTATGCTCAGTCTCTGACACGACTATTGGCGTCCTGAGGCTCAAAGCTACTGCGTCGTGTCGTCTCGTGCAGCTACTAACAGCTGTCGATGGTACTTGATCGTCGTGGGATTTGGGCGTATATTGTGGTCGTCGTATGAGGGCCGCATGCCTCTGCTGTCGTTGGCAACCTCGTTTCTCGACCTGTGAAGCCTCGCTATCCTCATTCATGATCCATAACGTCTTCCGGTCCGTCAACGAGACATACCTCCCCAGCTGCCTGAGCTTTTTCTCTGCGCTTTCGATCGTGACCATGCTGCCTGACAAAGTGGCGCATGATTGCGGAGTCGTACTATTTTTTACGCGTTGGGTCTCTCGCATCTCTCGTGTCTCTCGTGTCTCTCGTTTCTCTTCAATGCCTGGACGCTTTGGGCTTGCTCATCGCAACCAATAGCATCGTTGTAGCCCTCCGCCCGCACGGTTCCAAGAGGCAAATGGCCGTGTAGGGGCCCCTTTTTTCCCAGGTTTTCCTGTTAGGCCGTCCAGTTCCCATCTATGGCTTCGCCATCCCGCGACTCCCTTCATTCATACACTAAGTGCCCCTCCTTAATCGGCCATGCCTGCTCATCGCCAGAGCGTCACAGGGACGAGGCATGTCGAGCTAGGCTGCATTCACCTCCGCCTGCAATTGCACAGTATGCAGGATCCAGCACTGAGCGTCGGGAACATCCCACGCGTGAAGCAACACGACCCCTGTCGCGATGCAGAAGTCCCCCAATCTCCCCTAAGGAATCGATGATCAGCTGGGACATGGCAGAAGGGATCGGTGTCAGGTCGTGAGAGACGTCGGTGGCCATCAAGATGGCCACCTTTACCTTCACCAGCGGCGGCTGGTTTCCGTGCGGGGCTATCTTCCGTTTCCCGATGTGGTTAGAGTGCATACGCACTCCTGCCGGCATGTAAGGTATTTCAGAGTCTGTTCCAGGTCGTCTCGTCTATACAATCATGCAAGAGTCTTCATGTAATATGTCATCTCGTCACGAACGGCTCCTCCTCCTCTACGGGGTTTCCACCCCTGTTGCTCCGTGACCTTTTCTTTATCGTCCGTTACGTGCGATTCTTCATCCACACGCATTGAAAGCCTTGGTCAGGTCTGTCTGGGCATCATCAAAATCGCCATGGGGCTGCGGCATCACGCGCCACGGTGCCTCACATGGGTCGTCACTTCCATGAACCGCGCCTCGCCATCCGTCCATCGTTCGCACCCTCACATTCTTTCATGCATCCGTCAACAGACCTTAAAGAAGTGAGTGGTCAGCCTCAGTAGCCATCCGTTTCCGTCAGCAGCATCAGCATCATCGCCACCCGCAGCCCCTGACTCCTTCGCTCTCACATGCTCTCACTCTCTCTCACGCTCTCTCGCTCTCTCGTGCCCGTCAGCCCACGACATATGCACCCCTGATACCCTCCATATCCTCCGTGGTTGAGCACTTCGCCTGGCATCAGGCTCGGCTCGTTGATGGCATCCCCGGCAGACTTCGGCAGTTTCGACTAGCACATGGGCAGACTCCCTGTCAGATGGGCAAGCCCATCAGACAGGTGAAGGGAAGGAGAGCCGTCCCGTGGGTGTCTAGTCGCTCATCATGGCGCCCTCGCCTGCGGTCTTCGGCCCCTGCTGGCCGGCTGGGATGATCACGGTGGGGTGAGGTGTTGGACGGAGAGACACGGAGACACCGCTCCGTGCAGTGGGCTTGCTGACGACGGTTGAGAGCACAAGTACCTCTGGGGGGCACGGAAGGCTCGGATGCTTGAAATCGACTAAGACAAAAGATGGATCTCGATGGGTCGGAAAATGGATGACCAGATGAAGCAAATGCGGCAGGAATGGGTCCTTTCGATAAGGAAGTCCTTACTCGATAAGGACTTACTTACTCGCGATAAGGGGTTCCTAACTCATAATGGTTTCACGATGCGAGCTTACGGACCTAAAGCGCCACACCCATTTTTCTTGTCTGAGAAAAGGACTCATCGCTTCGCTTTTTCCTTTCAGAATTGTGAAAGACGAGGGCTACAATCGTGAGTCGTCGAGTGCAAGCGAGCGGGGGTTGCGTGCGCTGGTGTGCGACCGAATGTGCCGAAACGTCTTACTTCTTCCCCGCGGCTGCTCCAGAATCCGCGCGCCCGTCACTCTGTCGCCTAATCCCGATGTTCCACTCGTGTTGTCGTGGACCAGTCACAATTGCCTCACTGTCTTCGCATCGGCGGCGGCGCTCACGAGTCATAATGACTGCCAATCCATTCTGTCTCTCGCCGCGCCTTCTTGCGCCACGCCGACAATCAGAGATTGCCGAGACCTGCCTGTGCGTCTGCACCTTCCAACCGTCGGGGCCGTCGATGAATCACAGCATCGAACACATAGTGTATCCATCCGTTATGAGTCGTCCGTATCGTGTACGTATTTTGACTCATGCAAATCGTTATAGGAAGCATCGAAGAGGATGGCGGCGAGCTTTGGTGGAGCTCGCGGCGAGTGAACGGCAGCACGCGAACTGGCATTGTGTCTTCCTCCCCCCCCTTGGCTTTCACTTTGTTGTATTGCGTGTTATTGACTCACACATGAGTGTTTGTCTGATGGATGCAGACGAAAGCTTAACGTGTCTCTGTTTCGCTACGTGTCTCTGTTGCAACCAGCATATACCTTTACGTGCACATGGTGCAGGCTTGTGTCTGGAGTGACTGGCTCGAGTTGCTGTCTTGTCTGCTTGTGTTTTGTATGTCTAAGTCTGGCGGAGCATGGCGAGCAGGACATTGGTGAGCATTGCCATGTTTTCAAAGGCGTTCGTCACCTCGCCGACCAGCTTGAGAACGTCTCTTCGCCATCCCACGCATCGCTGCTCTCGAGACGGGTCCTCTTCCTCAGGCTGTTCCCGATCTTCAGAATCTTGGTCTGCCGCATCAGTCTGAAGCTCGTGAGTTTTTTTCGACGTCTCGGGCACAAAATCATCATTTGACCCGTGACGCTTACCAGCCGACAAATCATCATCTGAGTCCAACGAGCCGTCAACAAAATCGCCACTAGACAGTGACAGCTGATCCTCCATAACGCTGAAAGACCCCACATACACACACGGATCCAGATCTGCAGCGCACAGGTGTGTGGTTGTGTAGGCTTCATCTTCACCTTATGAATGGCAGCGAATGCCGATTACCTTTCTAATCCTCGTTCTAATCGATATCCTGCGAACGCAATACGATAAATCAATCAGTGCAAAGATGACCGTACGTGATAGCTCTATACGTCTGTGGCCTACGCAGATGCAGGCGCAAGTCGAACGTGCGTTGACGATGCGAAATCAATGAGAAACTGAGCATATCCACAAGTTTCTCGAGCCACAAGTCGCCGGAAACAGCTTGAACCACACAAAAAGGTCTCATTCACGTCTGAGGCAAGACGCATCACGAGCGCGCAGTCTCGCAAGCTCCACCGATACCAATGCCTGCCGTCCTACCGAAATGCGCTCGTCTTCCTATGCATCATCGTCTGCCTCGAAGACCTACTTGTCTGCCCTTTAACCCCCCCCC
>CDMY01000212.1:44163-68707 GCA_001179505.1 Vitrella brassicaformis
GGGGGGGGGGGGGGATTGCAGCGCTCCTCTCGTCGAAGCCACCGTAATTGCAGCCTTCCTATTCCCCAACACTCGCCGCATGCACTCAGCAAACAGACCGATAAACTTGGAACAAAGCCAATTTCCGTGCACCACACGTGAATTCTGCCGAAACCTCTGGCGTCTCCTCTTGTCCAGCCCTTCTAAATTACGTACTCAATCTCACTCAACCTCAAGGCGACCAAAAATCACTCTCGGAAAACTGTGTATATTTGTTGCCCGCCATTTTCCTATGCTCTCCGTCTGGCCGATCGCCTCCCATTACTCGGGGGCCCCTCCCCCCTCGTAACAGTTCGTCGACACGCATTCGCGTGGGGTCCCATCGATCCTGCGAGCTCAGAAGTTGCTCAGAAGCTCGGAAAAAAGTTCCATTCCTCCCCGTTCCAAAGGGTCTGAGGACCCGGAATCTCTCATTGTTGTGTCATTTGCACTGTGTCCCCTGTTCCTCCCCTCCCCGTTGTATGGTGTGGACTGTGGACCGTCACGTGGGTATGGCGCACGTCATGGCGCCTGTTGCATCACCGGTTTCCGTGTCAACAATGCTGCCTGTGTGTACATGGACGTCCATTCAATTAGTGGGACCGGTGATGTGATGAGTCTGGGCATGGCATGGTATGCATGTCGGTCTGTGCAAAAAGGCAGTGTCCACCCGACCAGCACCCCTTTCACTCACGTCATGATGATGGCAGTGTAAGCACCCACACACCCACACACAGACCGGTGGCATCCACTCACATCAGACAAACGGACGGCTCATGCAGCCAAAAATGCACCACCGCCGCATTGCATTGCGTTGTCTGTCAACCAGCTTATGTTCACGACCACACACTCAATAGGTAGATACACACAGATGTGGCACGTACAGCAAGGGATGACTCACCCACCATCGACCCCCCTACCTCCGCCCGTGGGGCACGCGTGAAGGCTGTCAGGCAGCGACCCCGACGCACCCTTCGGATCGTCGAAGGGTGCAACGATGTCGCGGCTCTGCTACCGAAACACGTGCACGTGAAGGCAGCAGGGGTAATTTCACTCACCACACGTGATACAACAGCATCAGTCAAGGCGACCACCTCACCCTGACACACACACACACACACACATGGAAGAGACAACATGACGATTGACTCCCTCTGCCGCCTGCCTGTCTGTCTGTTCTTCCCACTCACTGACCGTCTGTTGGGTCAGCAGGTGACGCCTCGCGTCATCCACATCGCTCTCACTCAGTGTCCCTCGTGCGCCTCCGGTTATCAGGGCGCGGCGCAGCGAGGTGACGATCAACGTCGTCCGTGACAGACCGATCATTCGTTCGTGTGTCCCTTTCCTAGCTATGTGTGGCTCATTCTATGCAATAGTGACCAGACATTCGCACGTCCGTTCTATACAAGAGTCAGACCAAACCATTCACACACTTAGCAGCCGCCGACATAGGCAGTCAGTCGTGCACACACAACGTATACTATGCAGTCCAGTAAGCCATGGAAGAGCACGAACCAGCGGGAAGACAGTGGTCCATCAGAAAAAAAAGAAGGAAAAGAACGTCCACCACTAGCTTCCCTCCCTCCCTCACCCCGTATCCCCCTCCCCTCCTTTTCTCCTCCTCCTTGCCACGCCGCTTTCACCCGCGCTCTCCCGTCTTGCACGGTCGCCCGCCGGGCCGCCTGTGGGCAGCAAAGATGATGGTCCACCACGCAAACACGATGTCCCTTTTTGGGCGGTGCTATTGGCCGGCACTGCATTGGCCGCGGGAGGGGTGTCCCCATGATTCGCGTGATGCCTGATTGAGCGCAACACAGAAAGGCCTGAGTGAGTGAGCAACGAGTGGCATCCCATCCCCTGTTGTCCAACCTTCCACATGGCGCTTGCCGACGATTGCACTTTTGGTCCTCAGCAACGCCTTCAATGACCTCTTTCAGCGCGTAGATGGAGAACGGGGTAAGTTTGCCTTCTTGATCCACTTCGGTCAGGAGCGTGATGAGGGAGAAGTTCCTCTCGCTAAGACAGGAGCCCAGCCAAAGAGGAAGATCCGCACACCCACCCTGGCTGTCGTCCTGCCGCATCTTGGCAATCAGCTGCTCGTACTTCCAACGAATCTCCTCCCTCCGACTCACATCCATCTCGCTTGAGCGTTTTTCCTCGTTTCTTCTTTGGCGAGCTAAGACCCCGCCTTCGGTCGCCAGAGGCCACTGGTCTTAGCTCGCACTTCCGACTCTCTGAATTGATAGGCTGGACGTGCCTCTGCAGCGTGTCCCAGCACCTGGCAGGGTCACTCGTACGGCCGCACCCACCCACGCTGCGCCACCCGAGCCATGCTGCGCGACCTGGCCCGTTCATCGCTGGGCGGCCTTCGTGCAGCCATACGGCCAATGGCATCAGCAGCAGCACTCACGCCTTTCGCCCCGGCAGGACTCGCCGGCGCGGCACGCACACTGACAATGGGCGTGCCCAAGGAAAGTAAGCAACCACACGAACGAAATGCACACACACAGCGTACGAGCCCATTGCCCATCTCTGCCCGGCCCTCTGTGTGTGATTATGTGTGTGGTTATGCATTAGTAAAGAAGAACGAGAACCGCGTGGGCATGACGCCTGCGAAGGTGTCGGAGCTGACGCGCCGAGGCCACAAGGTGCTGGTGGAGTCGAATGCTGGGGCGGGGTCAGGCTTCGAGGATGAGGACTTCGCCGCCATGGGGGCGACCATCGTCCCGACGTGCGTGGACGTGTACCAACAGGCTGACATGATTGTCAAGGTCAGTCAGTCAGTCCATCAGGGCACACAAAACGAGAGAGAGAAGTGGATGGGATCTGTGTGTTGGTGCCTGCAGGTGAAGGAGCCTTTGGCGCCCGAGTACACCCTCATCCGTGAGGGCCAGGTGGTCTTCACCTACTTCCACTTCGCGTCATCCAAGGAGCTCACCGAGGCCATGATCCAAAACAAATCGGTCCGTCAGGCTCGCCTTCTCACAAACAGCCCAGCCCTCTCTCCATCTCTTCCTGCCTCCTTGCCTCCTTGCGACACGCAGATATGCATATCATATGAGACGGTGGCCAAGTCGGACGGTTCGCTGCCTTTGCTCATCCCCATGTCCGAGATCGCCGGCCGCATGAGTGTGCAGCAGGGCGCCAAGTACCTCGAGGCGCCAATGGGCGGCCGCGGCGTGCTGCTGGGGGGCGTTCCGGGCGTGCGAAGGTAAGATCATCCAGCGCCATACCATACACACATGTCTGTATGTCTGCATTTACGATTGATTGCCGTGTGTGTATGGTATTGTACACACACACAGAGGTTTTGTGCTGGTGCTTGGAGGCGGCATAGTGGGCACGCACGCGGCCAAGCTGGCGGCAGGGTTGGGTGCGGAGGTGACTATCATGGACCTGAACCTGCAGCGGCTGCGGTACCTCAACGACATCATGCCGGCCAATGTGGAGACGAGGTACAGCAACGAGAGCACCATCCGGGACCTCCTGAGACTCGCTGACCTCGTTATTGGCGCGGTGCTCATCCCTGGTATGTCTGTCAATCAGCCAGATGACGGATGGTTGGTGCACAGGCGTGGTGTCCTCATGTGTGTGTGGATGTGTGTGTGTCGTGGATGTGTGGGTGTAGGTGCGCGTGCTCCCAAGTTGGTGACCCGGGAAATGCTGTCGATCATGCGGCCGGGGAGTGTCGTCATCGATGTGGCCGTCGACCAGGTAGGTAGACGACCACACACATGCACACCTGCAGGCAGGGAGACACACTGGATGTGCGATACGCCCCAGGGTGGGTGCATCGAGACGTGCAAGGCCACCACCCACGACGAGCCGACGTATGTGGTGGACAACGTGCTGCACTACTGCGTGGCCAACATGCCCGGCGCCGTCCCCTACACATCCACCATCGCACTCACAAACGCCACACTCCCGTAAGCAAGCACCCGTAGACCCACGTGTGTGTCTGAACCTTCCTTTCCATCTCTCTCTCTCTCTCTCTGTGTGTGTGTGTGTGCGTGTGTGATGGGTGGTTTGATCGCTCAGGTACACGATAGCGTTAGCCGAGAAGGGGTGGCGGCGCGCGTGTGCGGACAATGCCGAGCTCAAGGGCGGGCTCAACATCATCGAAGTGAGTGAGGCAGGCAGATGACCAGCCTCATATGCACACGGCACGGGTAAGCTCTTTGTGACATGTGTCTGTGTGGATGTGCAGGGCAAGGTGGTGCACGAGGGCGTGGCGTCGGCATTTGACCTCCCGTACGAACCGGTGGAGAACTTCATCGCATCACATAGACACTAAGCGAGCGAGGGAGGGGCGGAGAGAGAGACAGGTAGAGGTATAGCCGTAGGTGTGTGTGTGCATGTTTTTTCCATCTTGGTGCACAGGGTGTGCGCCACGACACCAACCAAACCAGCTTTTGCCTTAGTGCTTACACGATCCACTCAAACAGATGGGGAGGGAGAGGGAGAGAGAGAGAGAGGTGTCACTGCCGTGCATGCGTCGTGCGTGTGTATCGCTCCATTCCATGTGGTGGGCATGGCATTTATGCGTATGTGTGTATCTGCCTGCCTGCCTTGTGTTGTGTGTTGTGTGGCAATTTTGAGAATGAATGATGTCTCTGTGTGTGTGTGGATGCGTTCCTGTCTGTCGTTGTTGGCTGCGTGCATGGCTGGCTGGCCTTTTTGACCGACCACACGGCCACCGCACCGCCAGCAAGCAAGCATGAGTGTCTGTGTGTGTACAGAGAGGGGCAGCGATCGATCGTCTTTCTTCGATAAGGGCGTGTGGGGTGGGTCGGTGTACAGGTGGGCTCGCATAGCGAAGCACAGCCCGTGTGTGTGTGTCTGCGTGTGTGTGTGTCTGTGTGTGTGGTGAGTGAGGTGAGTGTCGTCAGTCTATTTTTGGCGTGCAGGTCGGTGCATTCTGTCTGTCTGTGTGCACATGCTCCCTCTGCATGTCCCTCCCCCCTCCCCTCCCTCCACCCCCACACCCACCTCTTCATGCATCACACATACATGGTGCGGTGCATGTGGGTGTGGTGTGCACGCATACGCACCTGTGTGTGTGTGAGAGGTCTTCCTTCCCTGTGCCCCCCTTTTTCGTGCGCTGTTGTTGCAACCGACATAGCGTGGGTTAGGTAGGTACCTTGATGGTCGACGGACTTTTTACGTATGCGTGTATGGGTGTGTGTGTGTATGTGTGTGTGTGTGAGATATGGACTGATTCGACGGACAGGGGGTTGAATGAATGCACCACACCACACAGCATGTCGGACTGACCAAGTACACGGCGAGCACGGTAGAGAGACGGGCTCACGCACTCACCGACACACACCAACGAGAGACCTGCTCTACCCAAACAGACAGTGGTGCAACACACTGTCTCGGGGGTAACACATTTCCGTCGCCGGCAAGTGCCTGGGAGCGGCTGCAGGCGAAGCAAGGACGTCACAGGCACTGGTACGTATCAACAGTTCATCGCCAGAGCCCTCCATCGTACACAAATCCTCTCAATCATCGTACCAAGGGCGCCACTGTTGGTAGACACTCACACACATCCGTGACCGGGTGCACCACAGACACTGGTGCACCCGGCGCCGGAGGCCAGCGACATGCTACCAACAGTGGTGCACCGGACCCTCACTCAAAACAAGTAGGCACTTTGATTCATTCATTGATCCTGAGAGTCCACCACCATCTCCTCATTGCCCCCCTGCTGCCCACCGCCCATCCCATCACTCACAGGCTCAACAATCCGCACCCTCTTCACACCCTTACCCCCACCCCCACCTCTGCCCCCATCAACACCATTAACCTCGGGCCCGTCATCCGGCCCGCGCTTCCCACAAGCAGCAGCACCAGCAGCAGCAGCAGCCGAGACGCCATCTTTGCTCTCACCGTCAGCGGCAGGAGCAGCAGCTGCCGCCGCTGCGGTCTCTTCTGCGGGGGGTGTGGGGGGTTCTGGGGGCGACATGAGCTTCCGTGAGCCGGGATGACGGCCAGGTAGGGTGCTCGCGGGACCTCTTTGCAGCCTCAGGAACCCCATGCGCAGCGCCGGAGCTGTCGCATCCGCCGAACTCGCTGAGAGAGAGAGAGAAGAGAAACCAATGACAGAGAGCGATAGATGAGTGTTCTTGTGTTATGGCATGCATGTAATGTACCCTTTTTGGGTGCGGGTGTGGATGTCCTGCTCGGTGGGACGGTGGGCTGCCTGTTGGGCCTCGCGGCTTTGAGCGGCAGAGTGCGGGTGAAGTTGGCCATGCGGGGCGGGGCGTACTGAGTGGGCGGCCGGTCACTCTGAGGCACCAGCGCCTCACCCTCATCGCCAGGCAACGACCGACCCCTAATCGGTCGATCACACAGAACAAACACACACTCACGTCGACGGAACGGCCAGGTGTTGTCCTCTTCTTTTCACCCACTCACTCACCAGAACCGTGTGGTGCAGTCCTGCCCGCCCGACGCGACAATGGGTCCTAGCGGATGCCACGCGAGGCTCAGCACGCAGTGGTCGTGTGCGTTGGGGACGGTGGCCATGGGGCTGCCCGACGGATCGCTGACGTCCCAGTAGGCCAGGTGGCCGCCGTAGTCGCCTGTGGCGACGATGCTCTGGTGGTAGGGGTGCCATGCCGCCGCCGTGACGTCGGCCTGATGGCCCCTGAGGGTGTGCGCCACGCTGAGGGTGCGCAGATCGACCACCTTGATGGACTGATCCTTGCCGCACGTCAACAAATAGTCACCGGAGGGGCTCCATCTGAGTGAGACATACACGTGGGCAGGGAGGATTGTGTGTTCTGTGCTGTGTGTGCGTATGTGTGCACTGTCTGACTTGACTTTGGTGAGTGCGTTCTTGTGTAGGTGCATGCTGTTGATGGGGTTCTCACTCCGGGGGTCCCACAGCTGGACCTGAGCACTCTTGGAACCTGTGTGCAGGAAACAACACACGACACACACAGACATCATACATGATGTATTCCGTTTCCTGTCACAGTGCCGCCCCGCCCCGCCCTGGTTGCTTCTGCGTGCGCCAACCTGAAGCGATGAGGCCCTTGTGTGGATGCCACTCGCAGCACACCACATCATAGCCGTGACCTGAGCAGACAAGACAAGAAAGTGACAGAAACATCTGGGCTGTGTTGGCTGTGTTGATCTATTTGTCAGTGTACCGGTGAAGCTTCGGTCGGCCGTGCCTCTGTGGAGGTCCCACAGAATGCTGTGGGAGTCGTCGGCAGCCGTCACAAACTTGAGGTCCGTCGGCGCCAGGCTGATGTCGCGAATCATCGACTTGTGCGCCTGAACAACACCACACAATGGACATGAGCGAATGAATAACCGACTGCTTCTGGCTGTGGCTGCGTGTGTGTGCGTGCCTGAATGATGTTGATGGACAGCAGCTGTGGCGTGTACAGGTGGACCTCCCCCGTGTAGTTGCCCGATATCAGCGTCTTCTCCGAATGCGTCCACGTCAAGGCACCCACCGCACTGTGGTTCAACTAACACATCGAACCACACCACACACCACAAAACATATGGACACACATGAATGAATGACTGAGTCAGCACGCCCGCCCGCATGCACTTCCCACCCACTTGTTTGAGGTCGAAGAAGCCAAAGTCGATTCCGTCCCAGAGGGTGAAGTCGCCATTGGACGTGCCTGTGATGAGCCGCCGGCCGTCAGGGAACCACTGCAGGCAGTTGACGGTGCCCCTGGACTTGGACACACAGCACTTGAGAAACCGCGTGCACAGACAGTCATACGGCGACTCGCGAGTCGCAAATGGAGGCAGCAGCTGCATGAGCGCACACGCAACACAACACGCAACACACACAGAGTGACGCCTGTCTGGACCGATGCGATGCGGCTTCTCATTCTCATCTCCTACTGCGTACGTCGCGTGTCGACGAGGGATGTGCCAGCAGTGCCGGGCTGTCCGACAGCCGGCGGCAGTGAATCGTGGAGCCGAAGAACTGCACAACTGCAACACACATGCGATCTCTGCATGCGCTCCTCAAGCGTGTGTGCGTGTGCGTGCGTCCTGACAGACCTGTGGGCGTGAAGTCGATGGCCTCCCTCACGGCAGGCCGCCGCGGAGGCCGCGGACCCTCATAGTCCATCACTCACAAACAACGGATGCAGCAGACGGCTCTGGTGATCGGATCTACTGTGATTTGTCCATAGGAGCGTCACACGGACCCAGATCTGCCGTTTTTTCTCTCTTCTTCGCGCGAGCTTGTCTGCGAGCTCAAACAGGACGACTCTCCCGCCGCGGAAGCAAACGACGCAGCATTTCTGCTTTTGCTAGGCATGCCCTCTTCTTACTTCGTTGTGGCATTGCTTTCACCGCTGTTCGTCTTCGACCCGCAGTCAGCGCTGGCCTTCCAAGGCCTCCTTTCAGGACCCATCAGATCTGCGCAGCGGCAGCGTCCCCGGCTGCATCGTCTACCAGCAGAAAACACAAAGAGTGCAGCTCTCAAGAGAAGCGGAGATGATGTGCAGCGGCCTCCCCCATCCGGCGACGAGTCTTTCTCACTGCAGAAAGACCCGCCAGCAGATCCCTCAGGCATCATCGGTGCCGTCTACCGTCTGCTTGGCCGCGCCTTCAAGTTCAAGGACATGCGGCGGGAGATAAGGGAGGGCGGTGACATCGTCCCACTAATAGGGGCGCGACCTGGGTGGGCGGCCATTCGAGAGAACATGTTTCGCAAGGGCGTCTATCCAGGTCAGGGATGGAGGGAGCACACAAACATGCGGCGTTGTGATGTTCTGGTGTGTGTCTGGTCTGGTTGTGTGTGCAGGTGTTGACTATCGTGTGGAGAGGATCGACGTGCGTGCGAATGGTGATCCGATAAGGGATGCGGTGATCACTGTCAGGCCACGATACCGTTTAGTAGACAAACTTGAGAGGCAGTGGCCCGTCACCATCGCAATGTCCGCGTGTGCGACACACCCACACACAGACAGTGTCCGGTGTTTTCGTGGAGAATTGCACAGTCACTCGTCCGTGTGTGCCTCTTTGCCTGTGTGCAGGAGTGAGGTGCCAATCTTCTTGACGCCCCGCATGTACAATACCGCCACGCTCATATCCACCCTGTTGTCAGCAGCGCAGCTGCTTGCCGTCGCTCTCGTCGCGAGGTAGCTGAGATCGATCCGGCCCCTGACACGCACCCATCTGCTGTGGATCCTGTCATTCTTGCCGTCTATGCAGCCAATTTTGTTCTCTTTACTACATTCCGTCCTACTCGATGGAGCCAACACTTCACAAAGGGTGGGCAACACAAGACAGCCAACCAGCTACACGCTGCAATATGTACATCTGCGCCACGTGTCTGTGTATGTCTGTCTATCTATCTATCTGTCTGTGTATCAGGGATGTGCTTTTAGTTGAGAAGGTCAGCCGTTTGGTGCGGCCGCCGAAAAATGGCGACATCGTGCTCTTCAATCCGCCAGAACAGCTGAGGACCTTTGTGCGCCAAGTGAGGGACTGACCCAAGACACGCAGACGAAGCCAAGCCCACACGCATCCATCCGCTATTCTCTCGTGTTCGTTGTGCTGTGCCTGGCTGTCTGTCACATGCAGGCTGGCGGCCAGCTGGCGCCTGGTGATCTGTTCGTGAAGCGAGTGGCTGCGACCCAGGGAGACAGGGTCACGGTCGACAACGGCCTGCCGACCATCAATGGTCACACATACGTCTACCCCGAGCCCGAAGAGCCACCGACGATAGGCAGCGACGCGCCACCAGCACGGGCCGATGGGTCGATGCAACGTCTGGCGATCGGCCGGGGGTTCGCATGGCCGTATGCCGGTGAGGCGCCCTCGCAGTGGGTGGCGGATGAGTGTGTGCTGGGGAGCGGCGCCGTATATGTGTTGGGTGACAATCCAGTCAGGAGTGTCGACAGCCGATTGTGGGGCGAGCTGAGGGAGAGTGAGATTGTCGGTCATCCGGTCATACGGCTCTTTCCATGGGGCCGATTTGGGCCTGTGCGATGACTGGATGTGTGATGTCGACAGTGTGCATGCTACGTCAGTCTGCTGGCAGGCGGCTGGGGGGGTGGGTCGAGACGCAGTCAATGGTGGTGGTGGTGGTGGTTGATCTAACCCCGAGAGCTCGGGCCGCAACGGGGCTGGTAACGGGCCGCAACGGCCAGGGGAGTGAATTTACTGACTGGCGAGCGTACAGCCGCTGCGGCAACCTCTGTCTGTCTTTGCTCGACCTTTCCTTCTATCTCTCAACTCTCTGCACAAGCACCAAAAGCAGCGTCCCCTTCCCTCACAGCTGTGATGATGCGCGTGATTGGTGTTCTGGTCATTGTGGCTCTCGCCGGCGTCGCCCACTGCCAGCTCCTCGCCTCTAGGCAAGGTGGCAAATGTGACCCGACGGACCTGGCCTGTGCGCCCCTGAAGCCTGGAAGTGAGCGCTGGGGGGTTGCTGAGTTGCAATCCATGAGCTCCTTCTCTGTGTCTGTCTCTCTGTCTCTCTGTGTGTTGTGTGCAGCCATCCGTTACATCAACCCTGTGTAGGGGCAGATCAACGGCACCGGCAACTTCAGTAGGCAATCAGGAGGCGTCATCTGTGTGCACCGGGTGAAGTCATGTTTGCCTGTTTGTGTCTGTTGGTCGTGCAGCTGCAGGCGCTGAGCGTGCGATTCGGAACTGCGACGGAGACGAGTGCACCACGGCCGCACATCTTCCAGGTCTGGTCTAGGAGTGTGTGGCTTCCTGTTGATTCTTAGTCCCCTCTGTCTCTCCTCTCTCTGCTGCAGCATCCATCCCCAACCCGCGGGTGGGCGGGCTGCATGTCGATAGGTGTGGGATGAACCATATGCGACGTTGTGGCGAAGACGCAGCTGATGTAAGGAAGCGACGCACTCGAAGTGATGGATATGGCGTTCATCAATGTTTTTGTGCCTTTCGTCGCAGGAATACTGCAGAACTTACGAGCATGGGACTGCAGCAGCCGACTGGGACACCAACTGGGACTGCGACGACTCGCAAGGGAATGAGCGACGAATGATCCGCATCATGGATAACACCATTTGCGACCCAGGTGCTTACTGGGGCCTCCAGGACTGTGACTGTTTCAGCCGTATTGATTGTGTATGATGAACTCGCTCTTCAATCCTTGGGGGTGTTTTCTTTCTGAATGATGACCGGTGTTTTCTTTCTCTGCGATCCCTATGTGTGCTGATTTCTCGCTCTCGCTCTCTCTCCCCTTCTCTCTCTCTGTGTGTGCGTGTGTGTGTGTCTTTGTGTGTGCATTGCCCATGTGTGTCCGCAAGACGCATTGCACGTGTGTGTCTTCCGGACATCCAATTAGTCATCCAGAGGCGTCTGATGTGACTGACCTGCGCATTTTTGGTCCGCCTAGTCCATGTGGGATACGGGACAGAGAGAAACAGATCATGCTCTATTGTTTGTTTTGTTTGTTTTGCTTTGTTCATATCTTCTTCCCTCCTTCCTTCCTTCCTTCTGTCTGTCTCTCTGTCTCTTTGTCTGTCTGTCTGTATGTCTTTCTTTCTTTCTTTCTTCCTTTTTCTGATTCTACACGGAAGGGTCGTCATAGCATCCATTCAGTGCAAACCTGAGGACGTGCCCTGATGGGGGAGCAAGGCATCAGCACACCTGCACGACACCAAACAGAGCACATGCACAGCGAGACCGAGGGCCAGCAGCTCGTTCTTTCTGGGACGGGTCTCTCTCTTCGACTGGTATCTTCCCTCTGTATTCTCTCTCTCTCTCTCTCTGTGTGTGCGTGCGTGCGCGTGTGTGTGTGTGTGTGTCTTTGTGTGTGCATTGCCCATGTGTGTCCGCAAGACGCATTGCACGTGTGTGTCTTCCGGACATCCAACTAGCCATGCAATGCAGAGGCGTCTGACTGACCTGCGTGTTTTCGGTCTGACTGATCTATGTGTGGCAACAAAGAGAGAGAGAGAGAGAGAGCGGGCGCCTTGCTAGAGTGTTGTTCCATGCATTCCTTCCTTCTTTCTTTCCCTTTGTGTTGTTTTGTTTTGTTTTCTGTGTTTCGTTTTGTTTGTTTTGCTGGCCCTTTTCTACACGACTTGTGTCCTTCGTCTGTCTGATTGTCTGTCTTTCTTGCACACACGGTTTGCCACAGTGAGTCGACTGCCGGGGATGGTATTCGCAGAGAGTCTGGTAGTCGGCCGAATGGGCCCACGTGCTGTGGTGTGCATACGCTGCACTCGTGCAGATGGCTGTGCACACACCACCGTCAAAGTGGCAGGTGCATGTGGGGTTGGCTGTCTGTCAGCGTGGAGACTGAGCCGGTGCGTAGTGTGAAATGAACACTCTCGGATGCGGTCACGTCCGCTGACCTGTTGTCACCACACACGACACAACCAGTCAATGGATCCACTTGTCAACGGAACACAATCATCGCCTGCACAGTCCCGTGCTGCATGTATGTAGATTCATTCAATGGGAACGAGAAGCGATCATGATGGCACTGCATCGATCAACACCAACCCACACACACGCGCCGTCATCTATGGACAGACGGACAGCGTTCGCGGATCTGCTTGCCTACCAATCTGCCGCCCCACCCATTCCATCCACACACGTCCCATCTGACGGACGGGCCGGTGGGTGGTGGGGCTGTTGGCTGTTGGCGCGTCTGTTCATGCGATCCCTATGTGTGCTCATTTCTCGCTCTCGTTCTCCCTCTCTCCCCTTCTCTCTCTCTCCTTCTCTCTCTCTGGGTGGGTGTCGGTGATGGTTGTATGGATGTGTATTTGTGTGTGCATTGCACATGTGTGTCCGCAAGACGCATTACACGTGTGCGTCTTCCGAACATCCAATTAGCCATGCAATGCAGAGGCGTCTCGTCTGACTGACCTGCGTGTTTTCGGTCTGACTGATCTATGTGTGGCAACACCGGACAGAGAGAGACAGAGCATGCTCTATTGTTTCTTCTGTTTGTTTTACCGACACGCGCTTCTCTGCACGAGTTTACTTCTGTCGTCTCTCTCTCTGTCTGTCTGTCTGTCTGTGAATCGTGCAACGAATCGCCAGGGACAGTGGTGGGGCTGCCGTCATGTGCTTTGTCTAGTGACTTGAAGCAATACAGAGAATGACGGCAGAGAGTCTGAGAGTCGGCCGAATGGGCCCACGTGCTGTGGTGTGCATACGCTGCCCCTGTGCAGATGGCTGTGCACACGCCACCGTCGAAAAGGCAGATGCATGTGGGGTTGGCTGCCTATCACGTGGAGACTGAGCCGCTGCGTAATGTGAAGTGCAGACTTCCATGTGGTCACGTCCGCTGACCTGTTGTCTATTGCCTGTTGTCACCACTGGCATCATCAATGGATCCACTTTGTCAACGGATGGCTGACAGACGTTAGACAATCATCCCCGGCACAGTCCCCTCCCTCCCTAGTAGGGCCACAGCTTGTCATGCTGCATGTGTGCATTCATGGCACTGCATCATCAACGCCTAGCCACGCGAACGCGGACGCTTCAACGCACTGCCACCCGCCGATCTTCGGAAAGACGGACAGCGTTCGCGGATCTGCCTGCCTACCAATCTGCCGCCCCACTCAGTAACCCCATCCACACACGTCCCATCTGACGGACGGGACGGGAGAGCCAGGCATCGTAAATTCATATATGATTCGTACAGCCGTTGCCGGCCAAACAAAGAATCCTCTGTCTTCAAGTTCTCGCTCCTTTCCTTCGTTCTCTCAACTCTCTGCGCCAAGCACCAAAAGCAGCGTCTTCTCCCCTCTCCCCAACAATGATGATGCGGGTGTTTGGTGGGCTGGTTCTGTTGGCTCTCGCCGGCGTCGCCCACTGCCAGCTCCTGGGTACTGAGGAACACAGTGAATGTGACCCGACTGACCTGACCTGTGCGCCCCTGGAGCCTGGAGGTGAGCGCTGGGGGGTTGCTGAGTTGCAATCCATGAGCTCCCTATCTGTGTCTGTCTGTCTGTCTCTGTGTGTGCAGAAATCCGTTACATCAATCCCATGTGGGTGCAGATCGACGGCACCGGCAACTACAGTAGGCAATCAGGAGGCGTCATCTGTGTGCACGGGGTGAAGTCATTGCTCGTCTGTTCCTGTGTGTTCGTCGTGCAGCTGCAGGCGCTGAGCGTGTGATTCGGAACTGCGACGGAGACGAGGAATGCGCTGCGGTCGAGAGTAGGTGGTGATTCCAGGAATGCGTGGCTTCCTGTTGATATGGTCACTGATCGACTCTCTCTGTGTCTCTCTCTGTCTGCTGCAGAGAATATTCCCGACCCAGAAGAGCACGGGCGTCGGATTGATTGGTGTGGGAAAGTCTGGTGGAGGGACTGGGACAGATCAACTTGTGGCCAAGAGGCAGCTCAGGTAAGCAAGCAACGCAGACTTAAGTGATGGATGCATATGCAATCCATTCATGAGTGTTCTTCTCTGTCGTCGTCAACAGTATTGGTGCGAAAATTACAAATCGATAGATAAAACCGCAACGAACTGGAAAAAGAACGACGGCTGCGACGGCGAAGACACGATCCGCCTCATGGACATGTCCGAGTGCGACCAG
Organism: Vitrella brassicaformis; assembly: GCA_001179505.1. Lineage (NCBI taxonomy): Eukaryota > Vitrellaceae > Vitrella > Vitrella brassicaformis. The sequence goes on from CDMY01000212.1 coordinate 58,712, forward strand.
ACGTGGTACCGGGAGTGTGACTGCTTCGAGTATATTCAGTGCAAACAAACCTGAGTATCTGCCCTGATGGGGGGAGGAAAGCACCAACACACCTGCACGACACCAAACAGAGCACATGGGCGTGTTGCGCGTCGACATGAGGGCCAGCAGCTCGCTCATTCTGGGATAAGTCTGTTTATTCGACTAGTATCTTCCCTCTTTATTCTCTTTCTCTCTCTCTCTGTGTGTGTGTGTGTGTGTGTATGCATGTGATGGTTGTGTATTTGTGTGTGCATTGCCCGTGTGTGTCCGCAAGACGCATTACACGTGTGTGTCTTCCGGACATCCAATTAGCCATCCAGAGGCGTCTTGTCTGACTGACCTACGTATTTTTGGCCTGACTAATCTATGTGTGGCTACACCAGACAGAGAGAGACAGAGCACCACCGTAGTGAGTTTTCAGTGAGAACAGATCGGTGCCTGTCTAACTGTCCGGAAAGACAAACTACAGAGGCGTCTGATGTGACTGACCTGCGTATTTTTGGTCCGCCTAGTCCATGTGTGATACGGGACAGAGAGGGAGAGCGAGCACGGCTGCTTTGCATGCATGCTTCGCCATCTGTTGCTACCCACGACTTTATTTGTCTTTCTTTCTCTTACACACAGCGCCTGTCATGACATGAATCATGCAATGGTTCGCCAGGGACAGTGATGGGGCTGCCGTAATGCGATTTGAGGCCATACAGAGAATGACCGCAGAGAGTCTGATAGTCGGCCGAGTGGTGGGCCCTCGTGTTGTGCTGTGCAGATGGCTGTGCACACGCCGCCGTCAAGATGGCAGGTGCATGTGGGCGGGCTGTCTGTCAGCGTGGAGACTGAGCCGGTGCGCAATGTGAATGAACACGCTTCAAATGATGCGAACACATCCTTAAAGCTTGACCTGTCGTCACCAGAGCCACCCCACACCCGCTACAATCCAATGCATGTGAGCCACATTGGTTCATTGAGATTTAGTAGAGCGACAGGGTCCAACGGGCAGGTCGACGATTTCAATGGAATGCATTCGACCCGCTCCATTCCATTTTGCAAGGGTGTCTCACATACACGTCTGCCTGCCTGTCTTCTGTCTGTCTTCTGTGTCTCAGCTATGTCTCTCTTCGTTTTCTTTTGCAGTGTGTTTGGATGTGTCTCTGGGCAGCGCATTGCTCGGAGGGGGGTAAGGCATGCCCGCAGACTGGGGGCTGGGGGCCTCCGCCTGAAGTTCTGCGTCTCAGAGGTCTGATGCAGTCTCTCATCCCAATTCTAATCCTCCTGTGCCAGCTGTGGCAGCATGCCTCGTCGTCGCGTGTCACTGTTACAGATGAGGTGACGTGTTCCAAGCCGCCCCGTGATCTGCCTGAGAAGCCAATCGACATCGGGTAGAAAGGGAAAGGGAGGGAGAGACTCGACAATACGGCTTTCTTCAAAATTTGTTTCTTCTCTTGGCCGCTGCAATGGGTGGCTGGATGGGCAGTTGCTCCGTGAAGGTCGCCGAGGCCTTCCGCCATCGGGTGCAGCCAGATCTCAGGGACAAGCACACGCTGGATGTGGTCCTGCGGCTGCGAAAAAAGGGAACAGGCGACATCGCTCAGCTTCAAATCTCACTGCAGAAGGTCGAGGCAATCGACGTCACAAATGGTTGGTGTCGCCTGGATTATCGCTTGCCTTGGCAAAAGGAGGACTACTGCTTCTTGGAAAAGTAGCGCAGCGCTGAACACACAAGCTGTCACCTCTTTTCTCTGTCCGCACAATTTCATGCAGTGTTCACAAAGACGACCGGCTGAGCGGCAATTCTCTTGTGGTCTCGATGCTGTCATGGCTTGATACATACGGGAAGCACTGGGGCTGCACCAAGGTGACACTGACCAAGGTGACACTGACCGACAGCAGCAGCATCAAGGAGCTGTATCTTCTCTCACATGCAAGTACACAGACATCCATATGCATTCAGGAAAATGGCCCTGCGTGGCTTCAGTCACGTCCTGATTGATTGATTCTCTTTGTCTGCCTGCCTGCCTGTGTCTCAGGCTTCTACTACCAGTCGTTCGGGTTCAAATACGCACCTAAGATGGACGAAGAGGAGATCGACAGCTGCCAGGCACATGACGAGCTCACTTCTCAGCAAGACCGGGGTCCTGTCACCCATCAAACCCGATGTCCAGTTGGCGGGGGAATCAATCGATGAGAGAGAGCACATGGACGACGAGACGCGCTTGTTCTTCGAGATCCAAAACGCATGGCCCGAGCTGCAGAAGATGAGTCGGGAATGCATGTCGAAGAAAGAGAGGACTCGTGACGGCCGGATCAATCCCCAAGCCCGTCTGCTGCCCCACCTGCCCCCAAAAGTTACCATCGATCCCATCTTCCCGCCCGGCGGCACCGCTCACGAGGCCATGTGTCTGATCCAGTCGGCCGGGCTTATGCTCATGACACATGCAGACAAGAAGCGATGGCAGGGGATTCTCAGGCAGCCGGACACTCCTCCATCCCTCAGTCTGCTGCTCTTCAGCTTGCCCGAAGGCCCTGCGGAATGTTTTGGCAATCGAGACGCGGTGCGGCAGCTGGGAGACACGCATCGCTACACACTCGTGGAGGAGTTTCCACCTCGTTAAGACAGGGAGACGCAGAAAGCTGAGTGAGGGGACAAGCAGACACTGGACACATGCGTGAGTCACTACAAAAAATCGAGTGATACGGCCGACGGACACGGTTGTTTCCATTCCACTGAATCAGCTCACTCAGTGTATCGTTGAGCCAGCCATGGTCAGTCCATCCCACATATGCATGGACACGCACGGACGGGTCCCACTTTCATGCACCAGAACGTTGATGACGGTACCCATCCTCCCCTAACCCCCTGTCCCAAGCTCACATAGTGAAGGCGCTAGCCTGCATACTTCTCTGGCTCGGCTGGCCACCCGCCCCTTTGTGTGGGTTGAGGGTTGAGGCCAAGAAGTTGACACATGCAGCAAAGTCCGTCGCCTTTTGAGCGGTGGGGAAAACCAATACCAACTGAATCGACAAAGAGGGACACACACATACTCCATCGATTCCGTGCATGTGTCCCAGCCCTCACCTTTTTCTTCTGCAAAAGCCCCGGCACGCGTCTCATGTTGACGGTGACGACGCTCTCGACGTACGTCCGGCTCCTGGTCACTGACCCCCTCCTTTGGATGATCACACTGCCCCTCCGCTGCCCCTGCTCTTGAATGGTCTCCCTGTTGTCCAGTGTGACCTCCATCATCTCAGAAAAGGGGTAGCGTGAGGCGCCCTTTGCCCCCTGCAGCACCAAGGCCCGCCTGTCCATATCGAGGTACACCCTTCGGCGGTAGTAGGCATGGCTGCCAACCAGCTTTTGCAGCATCACGCCGGGCGTGTATGTGCGGACAAACTCCTCCATCTGCCGCTGCACCTGCACTTTAAGGAAGAGCTGGTTGGAGTCGCCGTCGATGCCTCCCGACAGACCCAAAGCCTCCATCTCCTCAGTCTCGCCCTCACGCAGCGTCCGCTTCCGTCGCCTTCTCCCCCCGCCCAGCAACAGAATGGGATCCTCGACATCAGTGACTCGGACGGGTGCCTGTAGGAGAGGCAAAGCGGGGTCGTTGACGCTAGCCGTCTTGACGGAAAGCAGCGCATCGAACTTGACCAGCTCCCCGGGCTCTTGCGGCACTTGCTGCTGGGGCTTTGCCAATGTTGCGGCGAGGAGGATGGCCCCCGTTGCTTTTTTGAGCCCGCCTCTCCGAGTCGGCTGGTCTGATGAAGGGGTGGGAGCCGATGGGGCCTCCTCGCCAGGTGTCAGGAACCTCACATGCTCCTTCTGTTCAGGCTTTTTGTCTTCCTCGTCGCTTTTGGGTTCGCTGAAGCCCACCGACTTGTCGCCCCCTCGAACGTCCTCTCCGTCTTCTTTCCTCACAGCTGAGTCCGACGCAGGCTCTTCGGGCCTCCGATGACGCCTGAAGCTCCTTCTTGCGTCAGATTTGCCGGTTCGTGCCTCTGGTGGCCGCCATGTGTTGAGCCCGGCGGCATCTTTGACGCTACCTTTGATCAGCAGTTCGTCGTCCTTGTCTGGCTTACTGATGCGGCACAAGGCAAACATGACTTTCCGAGACTGGGGGGCGAGCTCGCATGGCCAGTTGGCCGGCGGCCTGGATCTGCCGGGAGAAGGACGCTTGAAGAGGTCATTGAACGGGAAGAAGACCGTTGCAAGCGTCTGGCGGCACCATCAGGAAGGTAGGACAACAGGGGATGGGATACACACCTTTCTCACTTCGGCCTTCTTGTGATACTCAATCAGGCGTCACGCGAGTCATGGGGACGCCTCTGCCGCCGATGCCCAGCGCCCGCCAAAAGCACCGATGGCAGTTCGATATCGTATTACCACAACGGTATACCATCCTTACTGCAGAAAGGCGGTCCGACAGGGAGCGTCCGAAGCAGCCAGACACACAAAGCGAACCGCCCGACATAGTGAATTTCATCTCTGATCAGCTCCCAGACACTCATGCAAGCCTTCTTCTTCTGTACTGTGCACACTGTACAAGTCAGTCGTCTGGGAAAAACAGGAAAAATCTTCTACACAACATCCACTCACACGCCCCTCAACCTATCTGGAAGTCCGCCGATAGGTGCCTATCTAGCGCATCTTGCTCAGCGCCCGACGCGCCTCGCGCCCCCCGTGGAATAAGGGACAAATGGAATCTATCATGCGTCGCGGGCTGCACCATGTTGAGTGCTGTCAGGTTGGTGAGCTGCTTGCCGAGCCGAAATGCCGCCTTAGGTGTCGTCGTGTCCCCAGCGGAGCAGCCAAAGGGCCGCACGAAGGACGCAGGAGAGCGGCGAGAAGAGGGTAGACAGCTCACGAGTGGTCGTCGCCGAGGCGATCCACGGCCTACCAATGGCCCGCATCACACCAAACGAATGCATGTGGTGGACGCGACATAATCATTTCCGTGAGTGAGTGGTGGACCTTCTTGCATCTTCCTTCTCCAGGGGCCTCTCATTGCAGTCGATACTGCGCAGCCAGCCCGTGCGCGGCACAGCGGTGTTGAAGTCGGACGGTCAAACCTGTGCGTCCTCCTCCAGTAAGGGCACAGTCAGGCTATCCTCCGTCATGTTGCGGCGTGTCGGCCGCAGCTTCGTCGCTGGTTGGTGAGAGGCTGCCGCTCTGTTGGGAAGCCTTGCAGAGTACGCCGATCTGGCAGCGGTTGATGATGGCTCCAACAACTGCACTGAGGAAGGCACTGCCGCAGCCGATGAAGAGGCCCCGCCAGAAGATGGGGTCTTGCGGCTTGAGCGGACTGTTGGCGGGACTGCTTTAGACGATACCAATCTCAATGGCCGACAGAACGACAACACCGATAGAAATGATGACGCACGCCTTCGCAATCATCACACGCAGACAGACAGACAGACACATAGAAAGAGATGAAGAGAGAGAGAGAGTGTTGCCTGTCTCCTTTGATTGGTGCACAGGTAAGCGGCCTTTTCATGCTTACCTTACGGCGCATCTCGTTGCTGCCTTCTTACTCAGCTTCAAGCTGAACGCCCTCTCCCTCTTGAGCTCGTTTCTCAGATAGTCCTTGTCCTTTCCCAGATCCTCAATGACTTTCCAGAGCATTTCCTTGTCCTTTCTCATGTCCCTTCTCATATCCTCCTTGTCCCTTCTCAGATCCTCCTGGTTCTCCATGTCTTTCTTGAGCATTTCCATGAGATCCGCATTGTCCTTCCGGAGATCCAGGATCTGCTCCACGAGTATATCGATGAAGCGCTCAAGTTCTTCTCGCGCTGAACACACAAGGACAGACATGTGCGTCGTTTTCGCGTCAAGAGACGAACGAGAGTGCGCGTGGGAGCGCTTACATGCGCCTGGAGGCGGGCGAAAAGTGGCATGTGGGCGGACAAGAGGCGGCTTGGAGGCAGCACGCGGGACGGAGGACTCTCCTGCTGTCTTCATCTTCCCCTTCCTCTCGAGGAGCATCTGAGCTTGCAAGAGCCGAGAGGTTCGTCTTCACGCAGTTTCTGCTGCGTCGAATACATACGTCACGGGCAACAGATCTTGATAGATCTTGACCAGAATTCGTACCGCAAGGCCGTCCTGCCAGCAGCTATCAGCAGCAACGGCGCCGCCTTCTTTATGAGGGTGCGCATGCCTGCATTACCATCCCTTCCATCTCAGCATGCAGCGCCGCCCATCCCCAGGCACCGCTCATTGCCCCGGCAGCAGCGTCAGCTCTTGGCCACTGCAGCTGGAGCCGCCCCTGCAGTGCGGAGATCGGGTGACGCCAGGCTCTCCCGCCGCTATGACCTGCCCGTCGAGACGGACTCCACACTCGTCAGTGAGAGGGAGAGGCGCCACATGGCCAGACTGGCAATGATCACTGAAGAGGAACAAATGGTAAGGAAGTGGGTCGGGTGGCACCCACCGAATGGGCGACTGCAGCTTCCTCCTTGTTTTGTGTTGGTCTGTCTGTCAGGACATCTACCCTGCAGTGACGGTCGGCTTCGCGCCCACGCCCACAGAGGTGGAGCCCGTCAAGCGCCCCTTCCTGTACATCCCGCCAGAGAACCTCGCCGCCGGTGAGATCGGCGTCGACGACATCGGCCGCTTCCGGCTGTTTGTGCGCGACAGCCTGACGGAGCTGATCCCTGAGGGCCTGTGCGGCGAGCTGCCCAAGGACATCACCATGTTTCCCTCGCGCACCACACCAGTGGGGATCATGCTGCGCAAGCCGGCGTTCGAGATGATCAGTCAGCTGCAGCAGGTACAGCAGCACAGGGGGGCTGATGGCGGCTGGACTATTCCAAAGGGCGGCTTCCTCATTGATGGACACAGGGGCACTGGCAAGGTGCGATCGACAGACAGAAAGGGGTAGAGAGAGATCGATTCAGCGTGTGGACGTCTGACTGTATCAGAGTGCCGTGTTGAATTTTCTGGTTGCGTGGGCACGTGAGAGCGGTTGGCTGGTCATCTTTGAGCCGAGCCCCAGACGATACGCACACGAGATCGGCGAGATCAAAAGGTCCAACACTGGCGTCTACATACAGGTGCAGGGAAGGAAGAAGGGCACCACACACACACACACAACACACACACACACACACGTGACTGTTCCACATCACATGTGTGTAGAGTGAGTTCACCCAGCAGTTCCTGGAGCGTGTGTCGGTGCGGAATCGCGAGATGCTCGAGCGGATGCCGGTGCACGGGGCGTGCTATGGCGACTCGGCCATCGACGGCAGCCACCACCTCTACACACAGCGTGTCTACGACCCGCTCATCGGCAAAGTGGTCCAGCAGCGAATCGACGACAAGGTAACACTTCACCGTGTGCGTCGGTCATGCCTGTGGGCACGTGACACACCACGGCGGGGCCCTCTGTGTGTGTGTGTGTGTGCAGCTGAGTGGTCGGGTGAGTGAGGAAGAATCGGAGGAAGAGGGCGAGGAAGAGTCAGAGGAGTCCTCAGAGGTACACACGGCCAGAGAGAGGAACAGACAACGACCACTGCTTTCCATCCATTCGCCCTGTGCTGCATTTCTGTCTGTCTGTCTGTCTGTCTGGATGGATGGATGGATGGGTGGCTGAATCAGGAGGAGAGTGGAGAGAGCGAGGGAGAGAGTGAGACGGCTACCAGTGGTGGTGGTGGAGCCCTCTCAAAGGACGACGCCATAGGGATACAGCGAGAGAGGCTGAGGCTCTGGCATGCATATCGCAAGGAGGTCAAGATACCCAGCCTCAGGTCAGGTCGGCCCATCCATCCATCCATCCATCTGTCCGTCCGGCGCGCGACACGTGTTCATCGGTGTGTGTGTGTGTGTGTGTGTTTGTGTGTGTGCAGGGATCGGTTACCGTCTCCGGAGAATCTGTACGAGATCGTTGACTTTGGCCTGCAGAACGAGGCCTTCGCCACTCAGTGTGCATATGAGCTGTTCGAGCAGCTCAAGAAGCAAACCACTTTCCCCCTCATGATTGCCGTCGGTGAGCGAGTGAGATCACCTAACATGTCGTGCTATCCACCTTTCTGTGTGTGTGCTCACTGTGGTCATTTCTTCTCCCTGCCGGCAATCTATCCATCCATCCATCAGATCAGTGGAACGAGTGTTTCCCTGTGAGTGAGTACCTGTCCATCAAGTACGAGAACACCAAGTACAACGGCTACATCCCGGCCTTCCACCTCACCATGCCCAGACTCTTCCACAAGTGGGACGGATGGCAACTCAAAAGAGGTCAGTCAGGTCGGTCAGCGGTGGACAGATGGAGCCACCGGGCACACACACTCGACACTCAGACAGACGCATGTGTGTCTTGCATGCGGCTCGGTGTGTGTCTGCAGGTATCAAGGTGGCAGCGACGTGCTGGAAGTACGCCAATCGCCGCGACTATCGACCTGAGCTGCTCAAAGTCAAGTAACCCACTGCGACCGCACCCACCCACTCACAACCTCTCTTCCTTATCTATCGCCGCTGTCGTGTCGTCTGGCCGCATCGCATCGCATCCCTCATTTAGGCGTGAGGAGGTGCGTACGGTCCGCAATTTCAGCGCCTTTGAGTTTGCCAATTTCGTGGCCTACTACCGGAGGAAGCGCGTCATCCAGCACTTCCCGAGAGAGAAGCTGGACTACTTCTACATGCTCACAGGTGGGTGGGCCGAACATCAAACAGAGACGCCAGGCAGACGAGTGCTCGCTGTGTGTGTGTGTGTGTGTGTCAGGCGGCAATGGGTTCCAGTCCAGGAGGCTGCTGGCAATGCTCTACTAGGCCTGCCTCGCTCTCTGTCTTTGTGCTTATGAAGGAATCCACGCATTCATTTATGTGGGCCGTGCTAGCCGATAGGATGAGTATCGAGAGCTCACGCTATCCCTGTGGCCGGGAGTGTGAGCTGTAATCGGGCTGTCCTGTTCTTCCGCACTCATCACGCAACTCGCCACCAGCGGATTTGGCAGGAGGTGATGTGGTGGGGCGTGGCGCTGTGTGTCGGACTGATCCCCGACAGTGACAGTAAGTACTGCATGCGACACATGATCCCAACGAACATGAGGAGGAAGCATGCAAACTTCACACCGCTTCCGCCCGGAAGGATTCATGTCAGTCAGTCAGTCAGCCAATCAATCAGTCTTCTCTGACGCACACACACACACGCAAAGAGTGTGAGCACCTACCATCCCTTGCAGACAGCCCTCGGACAGACAGACAGACAGACAGCCAGACGGAGATATCGACACGCGGCGAGACACGGTGCCCATGGCCGCTTGTTTTCATGACTTCCGCATTTATCGGCACGGGTGGGTGGGCGGGTGGCCTGACATACATGACATATGGCTGTTTTTTCAACGTACACCACACTGACTGGTCATTCGTTCATTTTGTGTTAGCCACAGCACACGCAAGGCGAGACAGGTAGGTAGATGGTCGCATCACCGCACACACATACTCACACACATCACACACAGCAGGCACCGTCGTTCGCTAATTGACTATGACCATGCAGACACACACGCATCTGTCTGCCTGTCTGTCTGTCTGTCTGTCTGCGGGCGCGTGTGCGTGTGCGTGGTGCCGGCACGGCCTGGCTGACTGACTGACCGCACAAGACAAGTGCCCGTCCACCCATCTGGACACTGCAATCGGTTGCAGTGCGTTCGCATCGTCCACTTCAGAGTCCTGACACGTTGAGGCACGTGTAGCGCTCTCTCATGTGGCCGATGCGAAGGCGTTGCAAACCGACAACCAGCCAACAACTGACCGAATCGCCGCCGCCAGACACACATGACATGAGGCACGCGTTGAATTGATTTATCGATCCATTCCAGGCACCCAACCCAGCCCACCTAATTACAGCACGAGTGTGCCGTACGCACACAGTCAGCCAGCCGTATTTGCCACAGCCATAGCCATACAGGCAAGGCAAGTAAACACCCACACACGCACACACACGTCTGTCTGTTTGGATGATCATATGCACACGAGGAGGGAGGGGGGGG
>CDMY01000212.1:69007-86275 GCA_001179505.1 Vitrella brassicaformis
GGAGGGGGGGGAGGGGGGGGGAGGGGAGGGGTCTGGGGATGGGGGGGCCGGTGGTGGTGGAGGCCGTGCCGTGTTTGCCTCAATCCGACTTGATCCGTGAGTAGATATAGTTCTGACACACATTACACCACACACATACGCTAGGTAGGGTGTGTGTGCGATGCGTGTGGGTGTGGTGTGGTGGTTGGTGTGGTGTGTGTACCACGAAGACAAAGTTGGAAATGAAAGTGACGAAGCCCATCATCTGACATATGGACGGACAAATCAACAGACAGACCAATGAATGAATGCCACGACACACGCACGTCGACACACAGAGTTGGTTGGGTGAGGGCATGGCTGTGGGCTGACTGACTGACTGACCAGGAAGATGCCCCACGCGACGAGGAGGGAGTACCCAAAGAAGAAGGAACACTGACACACACACACACACACACACACACAGAGAGAGAGAGAGAGACGTACACACGAAGGGATGGGATGGCGGCACAGAGAGCTCTGTCTGTATGTGGGTGTCTGTCCATCCTCACTTGTAGGAATCCGAACATGCGTGTGCTGGTGAAGAAGTAGTAGATGCAGTACACGTAAAAGAACAACGACACGGACCTGATTGAACAGACACACAAACAAACAGACATACCACTTACACCATCCACGAGGGAGGCACTCGATGGTGTATGTGAGTGTGAGTGTGTGTGTGTGTGTGTGTGCGTGTGTGTACTGACCCGCCGCTCCCAAAAGACCTCCACCACCACCTGTGGTCCTCAGCGTTCAAATGGAAATACGTCAGCAGCACCGACACAGTCGCTGACAAACACACATCAACATACACACCCGTACCACCCACACCCACACACAGGCAGAGCTAGAGAAGGTGCCCAGAACTGACTGAGGCGGGCGAGTGGCTGGCTGGCTGGGTTAGTTAGTTGGTTGGTTGCGTACATGCGACGAGTAGGAGCATGACGAAGGTGAGCAGCAGGATGCCGTAGAGGGTGTAGATCTTGGTACCCCACACAGACGAGAACACATAGTGCAACTCGATGTATATCGCACTGCACCACAACACAGACAGACAGCACCACACCACACCACAACAGACACACATCCACTCACTGCTGTATATCTGTCTGTCTGTCTGTCTGCTGACATACCTGAATGGCAGGAAGCCCGAGGCGAACATCTGTGCGAGGGGTGCGTGGTACCAGTGGCACTGGGGTATCTCCCGCGCCAGTTTGTTGGTCTTGCACGGGAAGGCCTGGCCAGCATCCACCCACTTGGCCGCGTTAGACCGACCCATAATGCCACCCAACACCGTCAACGGCACCGTCACTGATCGACAGATAGACCGACCCCCCCACACACACAAGACCACACACACACACAGAGAGAGAGAGATGGGTGCCTGCGTGGGTTGGTGTGGGGTGTCTCTCTCTCTCTCTCTCTGTGTGTGTGTGTGTGTGTGTGTGTGGCGGGTGGGATGGGTGCTGCTTGTGTTGTTTGCTGACCGCATGACCAGGAGAAGAAGAGGAAGATCACTGTGGTGAAGGGCAGCGCCGCTGTCGATCTGAAGAAACAAAACGATCCATTGCCGCGTGGCGTGTGTTGTGTGTGGCAGAGGTGTGGTTTAGGTGCCATACTGACTGGTGTGCCCACGCGACGCTGTTCAGGAACGACCAGATCACAAACAGAGGGCCCTGCACACCACACACAAACGCACATACAGAGAGGCGCACGTGTGTGGGTCTGTCTGTCTGTCGAGTAGCAGTCGTGTCGTACCACGAACATCATGGCGGTGATAACGATGTTCCACGCCCACTTCTGGCCGCCCAGCTTGCGATATAGCCACGCTGACAAGTAACCAGCCAAGACTGCAGGCAGCCACACACACAGTGGAAGGGATGAGCACACTTCTCTCTCTCTCTCTCTCTCTCTGTGTGTGTGTGTCTGTGTGTGTGTGTGTGTGTGTGTGTGTGTGAGGCTTACATGCGGTGACCAGGAAGGTAGCGAAGGCGAAGGTGAGCACGCCGCCCCTCTCGAACAGATACAGCCCCGACGTCCCCACCAACACTGTCCCTATCACCTGCACACAACACACACATGCACACGCATAAGATCGGTCGTTCCACCAGCTGGTGGTGTATCAGTCAAGGTGTAAGTGTGTGTGTCAGAAATTAACACATACCATGAGGAAGAGCTGGGCCCCTGCGCCAACGAGGGCGCAGAACCACATTCTACTCACAGGCACACACACAGGCCCAGACAGGCATGAGTGGATGGGGTGGATGTGTACCCCACCACAGACACACATTACGGCATACAGACCTACCTGTGCTGCGGCGCTCTGAAGACGTCTGCGTGGAGCAGCTTCCAACCCGACTCCTCCTCACCTAAACACACACACACACACACATCCACGCCATACAGACAGACACAGATAGACAAACAGGAATAGAGGGTGCGTGTCCGTCCGTCTCTCTCTGCGTGTGTGTACCTCACCTCCTGCTGTGAGCTCTTCGTCAGGGATGTGCAGATATCTACAGGCATTGTTGCAATGAAGGAAGGGATTACATTTGGCATATCATATGAATGGCCGGCATGGTCAGTCAGTGCTTGTTTCTTCCTCTCGACTTCATTCCTTTCTGTCTGTCTGTGCAGTGCCCGTCTGTGTCTGCCTGCGTACTTGGACAGGTCTGATCTGACGACCCTCAGGATGATCAGCAGCAACAGCGATACGATCAGCAGCACCTGCAGTTGACACACGCACACACACACACACAGGAATGATGTGAGTTGGTCGAATCGATCGCTTGATTGACCGACTGACTGACTGACTGACCAGGACGAATGAGTTGATAATAGCGAGCCAGTGGATGTCGAGCGACTGGGTATGGTGCGTGAAGCTGCCCGCCAGCTGCCTGCACACACACACCATGACACCATGGCAGACGGATCGGCACATGTGTAAGGAAGGGCGTGTGTGTGTGTGTGAGTGCTGTCTGTCTGTCATACTTACTGTTGCAGTCGGGACGACGCGGGAATGGTCGAGGGGAACCAGTTGACACTGTAGCTGAACTGCGCCTTCATCCCATCCTATACACACACACACACACACACATACACACGTGTGGCTAGGTACCCTCTGTCTGTCTGTGTGTCTGTTTGTTTGCCTGCGCGTGCACCTACCTTGTGTTGAGTGATGTCGAAGAGGTCGACGTCGGTGGTGATGTTGACGGCCACCACCTGACCCTCGTTGTATCCCAAATTGAAATCCATGTTGTTCACCAACCAGTACCTGACGCACCAAACCAGCACACACAACCACACAACCACACACGCGCGCGCGCGCGCGCATCCACGCTCCCTGTCTGTCTGCCGGTCTGTCTGCTGCGCGCCATGCCCACTTGATCTGTCCGTTCTCCTTGGTGCGGATACCCAGCGGACGCACCACCGGCAAATCAGCTGCAGTGAGTGTTGCAAGGCGGTCACACCACACCACACCACACACAGCTGATGCTGTGCTGCAAGGTTGATTTCCATTGGAGTGTGTGTGTGTGTGTGGCCATCCATCCATCCGTACCGACGAAGATTTCAAACATGTAAGAGTTTTCGATGGCGTTGCGCATGGCGTCCACGTCGTCCTCACTCAGCGCCCTCTCGCATATCGGCTTGCGCTCCTGGTTCTCTGCCACACACACACACACACACAACACACCAAAACACCCACCACCGTGTGTCTGTGTGCGCTGTGCGGTCAGTGTGTGTGTGTTTGTCTGACCTCTGTAGTTGATGTTGTAGAGCGAGTTGACGAGGCGGTCGCCCCTCATGATCTGGCCGAAGGTCATGTACTTGGTCTGCACCTCGGGCGGCGTGCAGAAGGGCAGCGAGTAGTACGGGTACATCTCAGTGGGGTTGTTGATCGGCCACACCTTGTTCATGCTCACTGTCACCTGCTCGCCCGTCTCCAGACCAACCACACCGCTGCTCGGAAGCTGCCATAGCAGCAGCACTGCCAGCGACGCCAGCAGACAGATCTGCCCGCGCAGAATGGCTCTTCTCAGCATCTTGCGGACGGCTGGATATCTGGGCAACGCTACAAGGCCCTTTTCTCCGCTTCTCGTGGTTGGCGAGCTTGGCGAGCCGAACGCCAATCCTCGCTGCCACTTTCGTTGCTTTGGCGCATGTGGGAGGATAGGATGTCGAGTGTGATAGTGCTGGTTGACTTGACGCCATCTGCATGGCCCGAAGCAGCGCTCAAAGACCTGCTCATGAAGGACGGCACGCTGGCCAAAGGTCAGAATCAAGTGCATCAAGCGAAGCGACAAGCAGGCAGCTCAGGACGCACCACTTACACACGCACTCGTCCATGGTATTCTTGATCTGGTCGCTCGATTGGTCTGTCTGTCTGACTATGCGTGTGTGTGCTGTGCAGTGCTGAAGGAGCTTCAGACGGACCTGTGTGTGGCCAAGGGCAAGGGCGGCTTCGCAGACCCCGCATACATGTGCCTCGTGCCCCTCCTCTCACCCGCCCTGCCGCCCACCTTCACCTGGTTCCCACTCACACCCCCCACACCATCCAAGCAGACCCCCGCCGCCAACGTCCACTCGCTCCTCGTCAGCCAGCTCACGGCCCTTCTCATCCACCATATCGTCCTCAAGAACGCTTGGAGCGACTCGGGCGCGATGGCGGCTGTGATGCAGGTGGTTGAGGGTGCGTTCAAGTCGCTGCCGAGTCACTTAACACACCGGGCGAGGGTCAATGGGGCCAGGAGGGAGACGGAAGGAGAGCACCAGGTGGGGAGAGGGGAGAGGAGAGGGAGAGGGAGAGGGAGAGGGGGAGGGACCATTGGCGCACAGTGCCTGTCCGTGTGAGTGTGTGTGTGTGTGTGTGGTTGGGTTGTTGTGCAGGTGACTGTGTTTTGGCTGGTGGATGTGCCGCGTGCCGTTGATCGCTGGACGAAGGGCATGGAGGACGGAGGCAGCCAGGAGGGCAAAGTGTCACGTCTTAAGACAGAGATCGAGACGCTGGCCAGCGGGCAAAGTGAGAGAAGAAGGACTGCCTGCCTGCCGACTTCAAGAACATTCATTGGCTTGCTGTGTATGTGTGTGTGTTGTCTTTGTTTGTCAGATTTGCCTTTTGTGCCGAGTCACTTCCGTGTGGCTCTCGAGATACGGCTGCTTGAGCCTGAAGGAAACCCCACATGGCAGGTGCGGTGGGTGGGATGGAAG
Source organism: Vitrella brassicaformis (assembly GCA_001179505.1). NCBI lineage: Eukaryota > Vitrellaceae > Vitrella > Vitrella brassicaformis. The sequence continues at coordinate 74,234 of CDMY01000212.1, forward strand.
GAGTCTCCGCACTCGTATTTGGTGACTGTGGTTGGTGTGTGTGTGTGCGTGTGTGTGTGTGTTGGCTTGACTTGACAGGGTGCATGTCTGGCGTGCCGGAGTCTGTTCCCCCTGCCCGTGTTCGTCAAGGACTCGCCCGAGGGCCGCACTGACATGCGACACGACCTGGTTCTCGCGGCCAAACGACTCGTGCACACACATTGTGAGCCAAGCACCGGTCTGCCTTTACATTACAGGCCAGTCCAGCCTCACACGCGTGTATGTTTCTCGTGTCTTGTTTGGTGTGTGCAGTTCCCATCGGAGTGCATCACCTGGATGTGTCGCTGCCCCCGCTGTCCAACAGCGCGTCACCGGCGGCCGCAGCGGTGGTGTGGGACAGAGTGAGGATGTCACTCAGCCTGAGACCCGACCCACTGCTCACACCCATCAGACACACACAAACAGGTGGGTGCACACACAATAGGGACTCACTTGGTCGTGCACACGACGCGTGTGCGGAATCATGTCTGTACCTGTGTGTCTGTGTGTGTGTGGGTCTGTGTGATTGCATGCCATGCAGGCCGTATCTTGGAGCTGCCGTCGTGTATGCCCCCGGTGACCGGGAGAGCCATCAAAATCACTGGGTTGGTTGGTGAATGGCATGCCAGGCAGTGTCCGTGTCGTTCGTATCATTCATTCGTTTGCTGTGGCTGGGCTGTGCCGGCGTCTCATTCATTCACTCAGGACTGTGCCGGCGTCTCACGTCATGGATCGGCGCGTGGTGGCCTGGCGGACAGACATGATGAACGAACAGTTCATCAGGTGAGGGAGTCAGTGAGTGAGTGACTCATCGACCGACCCATCCCGAAGGTGGATGTCTGTACCTGTATCTGTCCCTCTGTGTGGGTGTCCTCCCTCCCTCCCTCCCTTCCTCCATGCATCCCTCTGTTCCTCCCTGCAGGCGGCTTCACAAGTCCCTCCAGGGGAAGGCTGCCTACCACAAAGTGCTCCTACTCGTAAGCCGGCCACACAATTCACTCGTGATTTCATGAGTACTCAAAGCTAACCACACCCATTCCGTTGATGGCGTCTTTGCCTGCCATGCATGTCTCCGCAGCTGTATGCGAGCCCGGAGCACAGGGTGGCCTACCCCGCTCTGTCGGCCATATCATCCCCGTCATCCTCATCGCCATCGTCATCATCAGCTGCTGGGCCCCAGGAGGATGTGTCAGGTGGTCAAGAGGGCCAGGGCCAGGACGACTCGTACTTCTCGCCGGGTCTGCCCTCCCCTTGGTTCGCCGTCCTCTCACACGACAAAGATGCCACGCCTGACGGTATGCTCCTCTCCTCTCCTATCCCTCCTCTCAACAATCACAAACTGAGACCAGCCTGCCAATGAATGAATGAATGGTCGTTCGTGTGTGTGTCTGTGTCTGTGGTGTGGTGTGATGAACAGAGTGGATACTGGACATTCTGTTCCCCTCTGCGGTCCCGGATGCCTTCCTCCCAACCCTCACCACCACCCAGACCACCCCGGCCGTCGAGCAGCCAGCCGTGCCCGTGCCCGTCCCCTCCCCCAGCGGCACCCTGCCCTCCGACTCACCCTCAGGCAACGAATCTACCGTCGGCAAGCAGCAGCAGCAACAGCACAAGACACAGCAGCAGCAGCAGCAGCAGCAGCCGGGCGGCGAGGGTGACGCGGCCAAGCAGACGCCAGCTGCTGCACCGGAAGTACCGGCAATGCCACAGCTGCAGCAGGCGAAGGCGGCCAAGAAGCCACCAGCAGCAGCCCCACCGCCCTCACAAGCACCAGCAGCAGCACCAGCAGCAGCACCAGCGGCAGCACCAGCAGCGCCAGCAGCGGCTGCCGCCAAGGCCAAGCAGGCCAAGGCCAAGCCCAAGCCCAAGCCCAAGGCGGCTGTGCCAGAGCAGCCAGACGTCAAAATGGCGGCCGCGGTGGAGGATGAAGATCAGCCGCTGGCGACACGCATGCCGCCGCGCAAGACCAACAGCGGTGTGCCAGCCGGCAAGAGCAAGGCGAGGGCCAAAGCCAAACAGACCAGTGAGGCCGGTAGTGCTGCTGCCGCTGCTGCAGCAGGCGGCAATGGTGCCGGTGGCGGTGGGGGTGGGGGTGGTGGTGTGAATCACAAGAGGTCAGCCACAGAGATCAATGTTGTGGGCGGACCGCCGGCCGCCAAGGCAAAGGCCAAGAAGACCAAGGAGTGAGTGAGGAATGGTGTAGCTGTAGCGGGGGCGGACATATAGACAGACATGCAATGAATTCAAGAGTGCTCCAGTGCGAGCCGATCACTGCCCCAAAGTCTCGAATCAAAAGCCACAAGCATCTCCCTCATATCATAGCAGCTGCCCCTCCGTCCCTTCTGCCTCCACGCCAATCGATGTCCCATCCCCAAGATGCAGCGTGACCCGAGGGCATCGCAGGCGTCGACTGTGGCCGCTGAGGAGGATGAGCACGAGGACGTCGACGACAAGATAGAGAAGAGCGGCTGCGGCAAGGAATACGAAAAGCTCGACGACTGCATGGTCGACAACGACCGGTAGGTGGGACACACACCGCATGACATGGCAAATGGATAGATAGATCTGACACATATGGATGTGTGGATGCGTGTGTGTGTGGTTTCATTCAGTGACTGGCGTAAGTGTCAGCGTGAGCTGGCTGTGTTCAAGCAGTGCTTCGACAAGAAACAGTTGGAGAAAGAGAAGACACAGCAGCCCCAACAACAGCAACAGCAACAGCAGCAACAGCAACAGCAACAGCAGCAGCAAGCGGCACACAAGTGACGTGACCGCCAGATGGACCATCCCTGCCCCTCTGCCAGCGTCCTCTCCCTCGTCCAGGGCCTCTCGTCCATCCACAGCCACCGAACAGACGAGCCATGCCTTTCCATCGGCCTCCCCTCCATCTGGGAGGCCCTGCTCACCCCGCCACACACCCACACGGACACCCAGGCCGGCACGCTCACGACAGACGAGCTGCTGTGGTCGCACCGGCTGACTCTCGAGTGCATGGGCGACCATCGCACAGCCAGGAGGCTCGACGCAGCTATTGAGAAATGGGGGAGTCTGACAATGGGTGGTACCGGTGCTGGCGGTGTTTGTGTGGGTGAGCGGGATGCGATGATGCGGCTGCTGCTGCTGCTGGGGAGGGTGGTTGGTGGGGGGGAGGGCAGTGACGGTGGGGGTGACGGTGGCGTGGGTGGGTTGAGGCTGCTCAAGGACAAGTGGGGCGAGAGGGATGACGCGCTGGTCGACATGGACTTCTTCCCCGTAGCAGACACAACCACAAGTAAGGACAGACAGACATGAGGGATGATGGGTGTCGTCTGGTGTGGTGTGTACACACCACACATGTGTCGATGCCCTCCCTTGTCCTCTTTCATCCCTTGTGTGTTTCAGGTTTGGCAGATGCGCCCCGCCATGCGTCATCGTCATGGCTGTCGTCCACCCTCCCCCTGCTCAGCGGCGACACCATGGGCCTGGCCCTCTTTGCATCGCCACTCTCACTCTCAACCGCCCCATCCACACAGCCGCCCACCGACAGACACCCACTACCCCTGCCACCACACACACCACCACCAGCGCCAAAACAGCCGTCCATCGAGCTGCCATGGACGCCGCGCGCGCCGCCCCTCTCGTTCGACCTCCCGCCAGCAGCCCAGACAACCGATGGCGACAGCAGCAGAAGTTGCATCACTGCCCGGCTGCCGTGGGAGACCATTTTCCCGGCACTCGTGGTCAGCGAGCCGGTGGCACCGGCGGCGGCGGCAGCTGCACACACAGCTGAGGCCGCTGCTCATGGAAACGGGCACGGGCGTGTGAGCGTGTTTGGCGAGGAGAATGTGGTGGTGCCCCCGTTGCCTGGCCGCACACGGACAGTGCCGAAGGCACTGATGGTGAGCGCTGCCCTGGAGGGTGCGGCGGGGGGAGCCATGAGGCGCTGCTGGACGGGGGGAGAGACCACCGACAAGGACAAGGACAAGGGCAACGACACCCCCACTGCGTCGGTGGACAGTCTGGTGCGGAGCTTCTTTTGGCCGGCCGAGGCGCACACCAACCGGCCCTTCCAGCTGCTCATCCGACACATGCTCATGGCCATGAGGGGCGTCGAATCGTCATCCTTCCCCAAGGCCACGGACACAGTGGCAGCAGGGGGCCTTGCGGCCGTGGATGTGGGAGTGTCGTGTGTGGCCATGGGTGTCGGTGTGTGTCCGTGGCTGCCGGCCGATCGGCTGCGGCTTGAGGGGCCTGAGGCGGGTGGAGAGCTGGAGAGGGAGATGGCCTTTGTAGAAGGGCAGGGCAAGGCCATAGGCGCCGTCATGCGTTCGGTGGCCGAGTAACCTAAGCACCGACGGACACATCGCACTCGGGGAGAACAACCACCCATGGCCACTCTACTCGTGTGTCTGTGTCAGGTTTGGAACGATGTTCCGGCGGCTTCGTTCTTTTGGGCACAGGCTGTCCAGCCCACCGGATGTGTCACCCGATGCACCGCAATGGGGGCGCACTCTACAGGTACACACGCACGCACACATACACACACATATGCGGTGCGGTGCCATCGACACAATCCATTCATTCATGAATCAGGCGTTTGCCATGGGCGTGTGTGGCGAGCTGCGAGCGCTCGACGCCTATGTTGTCAATCAGCTGGCACCACAGGAAGACCACCTCTCGCCACTCTCGCTCACAGGTACTCACAGGACAGAGAACCATGATACGCCACACCACGATTGATTCCTTCTTTCCTCCCTCAGCCCACGTGTGTGAGTGGGAAGATCGTCTCCGCTTCCTCACCTTCATCTGCCGCCTTGACGAGCCCACCCTTGCGCAATCGGAGGAGCAGGGCCGCTGGCAGTTCCCCCGAGGCGCGTGCCTGCTGTCGTATCTCTTCGACGTGGCGCGGCAGACGCCCCCGGACACACCATCTGGTGACAGCGGCCGTGTTGATGGTGGTAGTGTTGCCATCAAGCTGTTTGAGGCATGTGTGCATCCACTGGTAGCCTTCGTGTCAAAATGGATCTTCCAGGTGAGATGGGACCGGCGCGGCACGACCTGCACATACGATGACTGCAAATATAATGCACTATTCTCTGTTTCATGTGTCAGGCGCAGCTGGATGATCCGTGTGGCGAGTTCTGCCCCGCCCCCTCCCCCCTCCTCGACGCCTCCCACTCCCATCTCCCCTGGCAGATGGCCCCCCTGGCCCTGCCGTCCTTCATGCAGGCCGCCGGGGAGGCCATCACCACCGCCGGATGGCTCCTCCGGCACATCGCAGCAACACGACCTCGCCACACCAGCATCCCGCCACAGAAGGCGGCACCGAGAAACAACAAGAGGATAAGAGCCGAGGGAGGGGCGAGGGGGAAGGTGAGCGACAGAGAGGTCGGGAGAGAGCAGAATTTGGCGATAGAACCAACAGTCGCGGCCCCGTCAGCGTCAGCATCAGCAGCGGTGTATGAGGTGACCTATGACCTGGTGCCCCTGGTGGTGCCACGTGTCGACCCACTCACATCGACGATCCGGCACCCGGATCATCTGCCGCTGCCTGCACTGGCGCCCTCCCCCTGCCCCCATCCCCACAGCACCAGCACGTGGGCGGCCGGCCCCCTGCAGCTGATGGACTGCCAGGCAGCCCGGCAGTTCTTCACACACGCAGCCACCTTAGGAGACCATGTCGACCAGCAGCAGCAGCACAGCTCGGCAGCGGCGGTGCATCTGGAAGACCTGCAGCCCATGCTCACAATGGAGCTGGAGGATGCTGAGAGCGAGGAAGAGATTGAGATTGACAGCGACGAGGAAGCCGCCATCCAAGATGCCTTCCTCCGACACATCGACAATGCCCAACCACCTCCACACAACGATGGCGTCAGTGGCCAAGCTGAGACAGCCCTCCTGAGCAGGCTGCAGGAGGGTGTGTTCGACAGCAGCAACCCATTTGATGGCGTGGAGGCGGCGGCCAAGCAGCGTGTGCAGCGTCAGCTGCTCGATACGCAGCTGGAAGAACAGAGGAGGGCCAGGGAGGAAGGTGCCGGTGCTGGGGATGGTGCTGAAGGTGGTGGAGGTCTGTTTGGCGTGAGTGAGAGCGATGTGGAGGACGCGAGGCGTCACCTGCTGGACCACCAGGCGGTCAGTGAGTGGGCGGGGAGAACAGACAGACAGACAGACAGGGGTGCGGGAGAGGGAGTCAATCGTCATGTTGCCTCTTCCTTCGTATGTGTGTGTCAGGGTGAGATGGGTCGCCTGGACGCGGCCAATCGTCTGCTCGAGTGGCGGCTCAAGAGACTTCGACTCGCCAACAAACGGTACACACATGGCATGGCACCAACATGCGCACACACACATGGATCGGATCCCCACCGTCTCCCTTCCCTGTGCTGTGTGGTGTGTCTCTGTCGGCAGGCATGAACACCTCCGCTCGCAGGGCCTCGTCAAACACTCAGCAGCGCTCCCCGCTCTCGCCCCTCCATCCACCACGCAGCAACCGCAATCCACACAAACTGCTGGCGAGCCCACTGGTGTGTTGTCGCGCGGCGTGCATCGATCTGACGGCGTGTCGGCCTGCATCGAAGGCACACGGAGTATTGGCACTCATGGTGCTGCGGAGAGGGAGAGTGGGCGTGTGGATGGGGTGTCTGTCTTCCGTGTGTGGGAGGAGGAGCCTGACGAACCGGCAGAGACCAACCAGCAGCAGCAGCAGCAGCAGCAATGTGGCGGAGAGCAAGCTGACGACGTGGCCGTGGAGGACCACCAGCACGTTCATGGTGACGACAGTCAGGGTGACATTGCTGGTGCTGAACCTCCCTCTCCCTCCAAGGCCCACGTCCCTCCCCCTGCTGCTGCCCAGCAACAGCCGACATCCCCACGAGCCGTCCAGACATCCCCTGGCGTACCACAAGAGCCGATCGCACCACCCGCAGCCGCAGCCACAGTGGCGCAGCAGCACACACACCAACACACGGACATCGAGAAGACCCACCATGCAACAGCAACAGTGACACAGCCGGACCACCAGCATAGCGCGGCCAAGGCGCTCTGCTGGCGGGGGGTGTCTGCTGATGGTGGGAGGGTGCCTGTGTTTGAGTTGGGTGCGATTGTGGAGAGGGACCTGCTGGAGCCGATATATGCCCAAGCCGCTCTTGCTGACGCTGCAGCCGTGCAGACCCTGGTGGACAGATGGCAGCTGGGGAGATACCTCGAATACATCCAACAGGTAAGTAGAGTCAGTGCATGTGGTCGGCACACACACACACAGACACACAGCCACACAGCCACACACACCTTTCTGTGCTGTCTGTCATCCGTCCATTTATCCATTCATCAGCACTTGCTGTTTGGTGCTGCCTCCGAGATGTCCGCCTTCGCCACAGCCCTCTTCGCCACCTGCCGCCACTCCACCACCAGCAGCACCGGCAACAAGACCCTGCTCGAGTCACGCGTCAACCAGATGTTCGCCGCACACGCCAAGACACCTCCACAGCAGCACAGTGAGACGGAGACGGTGGTGTACTTCGACGTGGTGAAGGTGCCGCCGTCTGTGCCGTGTGTGCCGGCATGGACGGTGCTCGAGTGCATTAGGGTGCGGCTGATGGCGCCCTTCCCTCTCTCGCTGGTCATTGATAAGGTGAGTGGGGCGACCACACTCACACGGGACATCGCATATATGCATACCGCGTGTATGCGATGCGTGTGTATTGGTCTGTCTGTCGCCAGGAGAGTGAGGAGTACTACAACATGATCTTTGGGCTGCTCGCACTGCTCAAGAGCGCCGAAAACGACCTTCGCGATGTGGGGCACATGTGCAGCCATATCGCCATGCACACCAAATCGAGCGCATTCGTCTGCCCTGTGTGTGTGTGTGTGTGTGTTCAGGTAGGTTATTGGTTCCGCGAGCAGCACGTGTCGTTGGTCCGGTCGGACGCGGTCCTCTACCGCCGTGTGGTGGTGGTGCGGCACGCCATGCACCAGTGGCTGTGGGGCATGTCGCACTACCTCATGCACGAGGCCATCCACACCCCGTGGAGGCGCATGACGGCCGCCATCCACACACGCAGATGCACCTCCTTCAAGCAGCTGCACGCACTGCACAGACACACCCTGCAGGAGATCGCAGCACGGTAGGTACTTACGGCCGCGCGGCCACACACAGGCGCCATCTGTCTGTCTGTCTGTTGTGTTGCGTGGGTGTCTGTCAGGTGTTTCCTCGCCGACCACCCCGATTTCCCCTCCCCCTCCCTCTCAGCCCTGCGAGCACATACCGAGGGCGCCCTGCACCAGATCCACGAGCTGCGGCAGCTGCTGCTGACGGCCTCTCACACCCACACGTACAGCCACCAGTGGCGGGCAGTGGTGGGGTCGCGCCTGCAGCGCGTGTGCGAGGCGTTTGGTGCGTCGGTGGGTGCGACGGTCCGAGTGGCGGGGGGCGTTCTGTGTGGGGGGGAGGGGGCGGGTGTGCTGGTGGAGATGCTCAACTGGAATGAGCACTACAGCTCAGCTAGCTGATGGCGTGATGGGCCGTGTGTGTGACTAATGTGTGTGCGTGTGAGACTCTCTCTCATTTGCTCAGTGAATGGCAATGTCAATGTCAATGTCACTTCCTGCCAAATTTCCCTGGGCCACCTTTAACCAGCACGCACGCACGCTCTCGGTCTCAGTTCGGTGTCGGTCTGTATATCGTCCATGCACTCGTTCGTTGCTCTAGTCTATCTCTTTAGCTCGTTGGTTGCTTGCTCGACTGAAATCGTCCTAGCTATTACACGCTATTGATCAGCTCTGCTCGCTCCATACGCTCTCTCTTGTGATATATCTTTCCTCCCTGCGTGCTCAGTTCATAGTTCTCTCTTCGGCCCGCCCCCTCTCTCTTCAATCAATCAAGCACACCATGTCAAGCCATATCGACCGACGACGGACAGACAACCATACGCGAAAGGCTCTCTCTACGCGATATCTAGATAGAGACGAGATGCAAGGAGATGTAAAGTAGTGTAGAGTAAGTGGTGGCGGCCGGCCGGCCGGGTGAGCGAGCATACGAATACGTATGTTATAGGTGTGACGGGTGGGGGTGGCGGTGGTAGGTAACGTAGGTATACAGATACAGAGAGAGAGAGATGATAATGATGTGGTGGTGAATATGGATAATACAGCGGCCGCGCCAAAACCGATGAGTGGGAAAAAGATACCCATCCCATACCCCAACCACGGGCCATGTATACCGGGAAGAGACAGAGATAGTCAGTTCTTAGTAGGTAGATGGCGAGCAAACGAGGTGGGGAAAAGAAGCGGGCTAGACGGGCATTCAACTGCTGGGAAAAAAACAAACACCACCACCAGCATGGCACGATACATCCATCATCGCACACACACCCTTAAAAGGCCCGTGCCGGCCGGTCTGCTCTACGCTCTCTGTGTTGTGTCTGTGGGTGTCACGGGTCCTCAAGAGAGGCCGTGTGATCAGACACATAGCGAGAGAGACATGGTCGACAACCAGTGGGTCAGTCAATCCACACACCACACCCACGCCACGCACACACGCCATCTGTGGTGTGCTGTGCTGTGTCCACGTGTGCGTATGCGCTGGCTGCGGCATGCAGAGACGGACAGCCCAAAGGTTTGGCACGAGAAACACACGAGAATCAAGGCATATCATCACGAACATCATCAATATCACACAGCAAGCGGCCAGGCGACAGAGAGAGAGAGAGGTAGAGGATAGAGAGAGCGAGATGTGGTGTGGACACCGCACTCAACTCACGGTAGATAGATAGAGACGTACATCGTGTGTACGTGGAGTACACGTACTTACATATATATGAGATACATACATATATGGATTCAGTGCAATGCAATGCACCGCACCGCACATGGCATGGATTATGCTATATATCTGTTTACACACAACGGCACCGCACTGCACGCAGACTGTGTGTGTGTATTGAGTGTCTGGATAGATGGATGTGGACCCCCACTCACTCCCCCCCCTTCGGTGTGGCTGGCTCGCTCCCCTGCCTTGCGCGTCTATTTCTCGAGACCGTCCGGTTGGTGCCAGTGTCTGCGCACTACACTGGCACCAACCAGACATTCATCAAGAGCAAGACACCTGTGGCAAGAGTGCGGCCACACACACGAGCAGACTAGTTAGTAGTTATAGAACCGGCAGACCGACCGACATTAATCTCTCTGACACACCATGTGGTGTGTGTGTCTGTGTAACAGATACATGGTGAAAAACCGGCCACACCCCGTCGAGCTACCCATCCATCCATCCGCATGACATGCCATGCCATAGCATTCGATGTACACGTAATGGACGAGTCAGTAGGAAGTAGGTAGTAGGTAGTAGGAAGTACGTGGTCTGATGGGTGGTGGGTGGATGGTGGTGGGAGGGATGGGTGGCTGATGGTTACTAAAGCCGTACACGTGTTTATCTATGGTGGTGGTGTGGTGGTGTGGTGTGGTCGTGGTGTGGTGGTGTGGTGTGGTGGTGGTGTGATGTGTGGTGGTTATGCCCCTCCCGGCCCCGCCCTATTCACCATTCATCGACAACACAAAAAAGCCGGCCGAGCTATCACATCCATCTATCCGTCCATCCATTCACAATCTTAGCATCCAGAGCCAGCGGTCACACGATCGATCATCGTCATCCATTCATCCACCCACCCATGCCATGGCATGCCATCCAAGCGTGTACAAGCGTCATGGCACCCATCCAGCCATCCGTCCACTCGACACGCACCACGGCACGGCACGACACACTGCGAAAAATCAAAATCGGTCATCATCATCAACCACAAAATGATACGCACTCCATCCAACCCACACACCACACGCCGATGCACACCACCATTCGCTGCCCCTCACAGACATCCGACACCATCCATCTATCCAGCCATCCATCCATCCATCGAGCCATTGCCAGTCCATAGGTTACGCTTACATAAGATGACGGCTACGTATAGCATACGTGTGAGTGTGTGTACCAATGGTGTCTGTGGTGGTGGTGGTCTCTCTGCCCGCCTGCCTGCCCCAATCGGTAGAGTTAGAGAGGCGCCCGCAGAAGCATATTGCAGGGCATCGTGCATCCGCAGAAAAACGCCCGACGCTCGACGACCAAGCGACTGGCAGACGAAAGACCGGCGTAGTAGACTGACGAGATACTAATGGCGAGAGAAAACAGGCAGGCCTTACGCATGACAGACACAGCCGCCCCAGCCATTCATTCTTATCATCCAGCCCGAAACCATGTACACCAGACCACACGAGGGGACTTGACCACATGCCAGGCAGGCCACACCACACCACACCACACGGAGCGAGTCAGGCAAAGTGAGTGGCCAGGGAGGGAGGGAGGGAGGGAGAGGCGCAAAACAGGCCTTGGCGGGAGCAACAGGCAGGCATGACAGGTCAGGCCATGCATCCCTCCATCGAACCAGCCAGACAACAAGCGCCACGCGCCACGCGCCAACAGACAGGCAGGGTCACCACACGACACGACACGACAGACCACCTCACGCCACGTCACTGCATCGCGCCAGTCAGACGACTCATGGACAAGGCACGCCATCCATCCCACCCATATGTCTGTCTACCTATCTATATGTGTGTGTGTGTGTCCCCACCCTGTGAGATGGATACGCGCAAAGCAGGCCGCTCTTCCTCTCTCCCCACCCCCCACCATCCCAACCAGCAAGTCAGTCACGAGTGGTGGGCAAGCGAACAGCCAGTCAGTCTCATCCATGGCCATCCATTCCACTGTAGCTAGCGTGTCGGTCAGCCACTCACCGACCCAAGTAAATGAGTGGCTGGGGTGGGGTATGGGTGTGGACGTGGGGGTGGAGGTGTGGGTGTGGGTGTGTGGGCCTGGTAGGTGTGTGTGTGTTGTAGGTAGGCTGATTACTCAGCCTTCTTGGTGTCGGTGGCGGGGGCGGCGGCCTTGGTGCCACGGAGCTTGTTGCCGAGGTTGCTCACGCCGCCCGTGAAGCCGCCCCACATGCCCTTGACGGGAGCGAAGAGCTCGCCCCACTGAAGGCAACATACCACAACACA
>CDMY01000212.1:96692-138454 GCA_001179505.1 Vitrella brassicaformis
GGGGGGGGGGGGGGGGTCAGGAGGATGCGGCACGTGTGTGTGTGCGTGTGTGGTGTTGCTGTTGTGCAGCCGGATTTGTCACATGAGGATAAGAAGGACATCGCCGACCTGGTCAGTGAGCTTGACGGAGAGAGAGCCGGCTGTGAATTCATCGCACCGATTCAGTGGTTCGGCCTCTGTGTGTTGGTGTGTTTGTAGGTTCTTGCCAAGGGCGTGGAGGGCCTCATCGTCTCAAACACCACAGTGCGCCGCGCCCGCCTCGGAAGGAAACTACTACAGTTGGTTGGTGAGTTCCTCATTCCCTGCCTGTGTTGTGTTGTGTTATCTCAGGTTTCTCGCCCGGAGAGCCTCAAGAGTCCCAACAAGACAGAGGAAGGTCAGCCGCCGACCAGAAATGTTCACACACCGGCAGACACACAAACACACACGTCACGTCGATTTGTGCTTCTTTCTTTATCCGTCAGGTGGGTTGAGCGGCTGGCCGCTGAAGGAGATGTCGACAGAGTGCGTGCGGGACATGTACCGCCTCACACAAGGCAAAGTCGACATCATCGCGGTCAGCGCCATGCATGGACGCCACGCCAAGCTACACACGACAGACGCACTCTCCCGCATCCCCGTCTGTCTGCCTGTCTGTCTGTTGTTTTGTGTCGTGTCATCCATCGATTCATTCCTTTCAGTGTGGTGGTGTGTTCACTGGACGTGATCTGATGGAGAAGATCGACGCCGGCGCATCGGCAGTGCAGATCTACACATCCATGGTATGTCAGTTAGTCAGAACCAGCCAGCCAGCCCCAGCCAGCACCACACCTACGTCGCTTCTGCCTGCTCGGCTCATGCATGCATATGATATGTTCATCCCATCCACCACCCTCCCTCCAGGTGTATCGTGGCCCCTCCGCCGCCCGCATGATAAAAAACGACCTCGCATACATCATGTTCAAACGAGGTCGGGCGGTTGGTTGGTCAGTCAGTCAGTCAGTCAGGAGACACACACACACACACACGCGCACACCTCTTCACGATTCCTCTGTCTGTCTGTCTGTCTTTTTGTCTGTCTATCTGGGCGTCTTTGCGTGTGTGTCTCTGGGTGCAGCGCTCAGGACTTTGCGTGATGCGGTGGGCAAGGGAGTGCGCGAGGCCGACGACGGAGAGGCGGCAGCAAAGCGGCCAAAAAAGTCCAAGAAGCCGAAGAAGGTCCCGAAGCCGAGCTTCGACGTGTGAAGGTCGTGGCTAGCGAAGTGGAGAGGGTGCGTCCATACCTGTGTGTGCGTGGGGCCGCATCTTATTGTTGATATGACGACATAGAGCAGGCAGGCCAACAGAATCGAACCATGAATAAGACACCCTCCTTGTTTGTTGACGGACTGACGGACAACATTTCACGAGCAAGGCGCACACAGGGTAGGCAACTAACTGCATGGCATGGATGAGTCCATCGTCCGTTAGTCAGAATCCCCCCAGGCTCCATGCATCAGGGTCGATAAGGCGGTACTCACACCCTTTTGACGTGCTCTTCGGCTGCAAACAACACGACCACACCTTCTTCTCTCTCCCCCCACCCTTCAAGACCATCACCCCACCCTCTCGCTCCCCCTCCCCCTCCCCCTCTCGCTCCCCCAGAGCACCATCCAGCATTGTCTCCGTGTCTGCCAGACCCCCGCCCGCAGCCGCCGGCTGCTGTTTCTTCTCGTCTCCGCTCGATGGGAGGCTTGTGTCCTGGTCGTGCAGCTGGTCCTGCTCATCGTTCATGAGGCTGTCAGTGTCGCTCTCTATCTCGTTGGCCCGGTTGGCCAGCCGGTCCTCCCTCTCCTTTGTGAGGGCTGGGGCGGGCTTGTAGCGGCCGGGGTGGAAGTATTCCTTGTACTTGCGGTAGGGGAGCGTCAGCGAGAGATTTGGCCTGTATACCCAGCAGACAGACAGACAGACAGAGAGAGAGAGACAGAGAGACAGAGAGAGAGACAGAGACAGAGAGACAGAGAGACAGAGAGACATTTTCAGACATCAGGAATTCCTTGTCGTGTGTGTGTGACGTGCCTGAATGTCTCAGCAGCCACGGGGAAGTATGTCTGCTGCCTCGCCTGGCACTCCAAGTCACGCATGATGCGGAACGCCTCAGCCTGGTACTTATTCTCCGAGTGGCCCGGCAGCTCCTTCTTTAGTTGCTCAATCAGTAGCTCCCTGGCCCCCCTCTGCGCCACCTTCCTCTCCCTCCCCTCGAACGTCATCGCCTCAGTCTTGCTAAAGGGCGTTATGTAGTCGCCCCTCAGGTATCGAGTCGGCGTGCCCCTGTGCTTCGCCACCTTGTCTTCGAACGCCGCCGTCCACTGCTTCCGCTCCCGCTGCTCAATAACGGTGCTGCCCTTCCATGTGTCCATGCCTTCCGCTTTCCTCTCAGGCCCATCCCACAGCTTGATGCCCTTGGGGAGCGGCATACGGTCGAGGCCTTCCTTTGCGGGGTTCTCTTTCAGCCGCGGCAGGACGTTGCGGGGCTCCCTTGTGTGCGTGCTCGGCTGCCATGGGGGCGGGTGGACCGCCAGACGGTCTCCTGCAATCGTCTTGAGCACTTCTTTCTTCTTGGTCAGCGCCGAAGCGGGCGTGTCAGACACGTGGAAGACCTTCTCCCCAAGCCGATAACTCAGCCGGTTGCTACAGAGAGCATCGCATCATGCCATTGGGAGGACGTTGAATGTAGGTCGCGAATGCGTGTGTGTGTGTGTGTGTGTGTGGATGGTTCTCACCTTCTGGCGCTGCCGATACGAAATTTCGACTTGAGAGGCGGACGTCTGGGGGGGTCCGGTGAGGGCGACGCCATTGCAAGCGGATTAAGGCCGTCAGCCAACACGCCAGAGGCTCCACGGCGGTGTCACTGGGTGAAAAGGGCCTGAAATTTGGGGGACCAACGGAAGGAAAAGCTCGCTATGCGCCTAGGGTGCTCCATGAAACCGCTGCTGCTGATTCAAGCTTGGCTTGACAGACCCCCGTTTTTCCGCTTCAGCCTCCATGCCGCCGCTGTTATGGAGCAACGATCCAGCTTCAGGGTACAGATCTGCTGCCAATCACCATCAGACCCACCTCAACAACCGGAACCATTACCATCCCGTCGTCAGCAGTATGCACAACGCTCTTTCAAGGCCAGCCTGCTCGCAGCCACGGTAGCCTCAGTGATTGCCCTGTGGCTGTCTGTCGTCCTCTTTGCATCACCCTGCGGATCAGTCCCGTCTGACAAGGTCATCCCGCGAGTGTCGAGGCACCGCAGGCGAGGCGCTTCTTTCCTCCCGCTGCCACAGATCGATGCCCACCCAAGGCGCCATACCCTCTCTGCACCGTCTGCCGCACCTGCTCCCGCTGCTGCTGCAGTGGCTCGTGTGCCGGTCATCGGCCCGAGGGTGGTGCTGCCGTCCCCGCCTTCTCATCGGCAGCCATCGGACAAGTGGAAGCATCAGCAGGATGGTGGTGGTGGTGGTGGTGGTGGTGATGCTCGTGAGGCAGTCGGCCGAGAGGGGAGCGAGCCTGCAGCGCGGTTTGTGAGGTCTGTGGTGGATCTGTGGGGGTCGGAGGGAGAGGC
This sequence comes from Vitrella brassicaformis, assembly GCA_001179505.1. Lineage (NCBI taxonomy): Eukaryota > Vitrellaceae > Vitrella > Vitrella brassicaformis. Next base: position 100,261 of record CDMY01000212.1, read on the forward strand.
CGCGGCGCCGTTGGGTGTGACGGGTGTGTACAGCGAGGAGGACTTTGAACGAGTGTTGAGCATGTGTACGCCGACACGCTCTCCCGACGACCAGCCCCTGCAAGACGCCTGCGGTTTCTGGGAGTCGCTCGTCCGCGAGGGCCGGGCCGCGATAGCAAATGGTGATGATGTTTCTCCGGGCGCTGTGGTGTTTCTCTGCCAATGGTTCATTCACGGCAGCTATGTGGATAGTTCCTTCTTCTCTGAGGCCTTCCGCTACCTCATGGAGCGGCTCGCGATGCTCACCGACCGGCAGCTGAGCGCCCTCGCCTTCATCCTCGGCCGCACGTCGGGCCGCCTCGACACTGACATCCCTCTGCGCGCCCTCTCACTCGCCCTCCACCCCCGCATTCGCTTCCTCCCCACTGAGGCACTCGTCAGCTGCCTGTGGTGGCTCGCCAAGGCCCACTGCCGGGACACGGAGCTCTTCCGCTCGGCAGCCCAGTTGCTGGGCCGAGGTGTCCATCGGCTGTCACCGGGCGAGTTGGCGCGCCTGGCCTGGGTGTATGCTCCGGCCGCTGCGGGGGCGAGGGTGGGTGAGAGGGGGTGGATGGGCCTCCTGTTTCGGGCAATCCTCAAGAAGCTCCAGAGGCGGCAGCGGCAGATGGACAGCCGCGTGGCAGGCAGTCGCTCCTCACGCCAAGACGATGAGTCGGATGATGGGTTCTTCCGCCGTGACGAGCTCAAGATGATCGTGTGGGCGCTTCAGGAAGCATACAGCAATGGAGACCTGGAGCACACAGCCACGGCAGCAGCGGCCAGTGAGGGCGGGGGCGACGGGAAGGAGGAAGAGGCTGTGCGGCTGTTTCGAAAGCTCGACAGCCGCCTGAGGAGCGCCCTCCAGACGGAGCCCCTCATCGACGCACTCAACGGCGCCAAGCAGTGGCTGCAGCACACATCCAGCCATCTCGCCCCCTCCCTCGCCCCCCTGTTCACGGAGCCATCTCTCTCCAACGGCACTGACGGCGCTCATCATCACCACAAGCATCACGTCGACCATTATCGCGCCTTTCGAGCGGACCCGGATACCTCTCGAGCCACCGTGGAGAAGATCGTGGCTGCGGCAGAGGCACACACCAACAAGACCGGCGCGGTTAAGACCATGCGGGGCTTCGGCGACGCGCTGGTTGAGAACCTAATGCGTCACGCCCACGATAGCAACGGGCGGACGGTCGTCTCGGTGCTGACTCGCGCGGCGTCGCTCCCCAACACTCCCAACGTGCTGTCAGACGAGCGGCTCACTCAGCTGTTTGATGCCGTGGAGGGCCTTGTGCATCGGGAGGTGGCCCACCACACCGCAGCACAGGCGGCTGACGGCAACGGTGCAGCGACCCAGAGGGGGCGAAAGAAGCACACGGGAAGTCGGAAAAGAGGCAATCGATGGCTTCGTTTCCTCGCCTCGCATGGCGTCACCTGCCCACCTGGGCCGTCATGGTGCAGCAGAAGCAGAAGCAGCAAGAGAGCTGGTCGACCACCAGGCAATCCACACGCCAACACGGTTGCCGGTGCGCCATTGCAGCTGGGGTGCAACGAGCTCACCGCCATCGTTCACGCACTGGCCCGTTTCGGCACTCTCAACAAGCCGGGGGTGGCGCAGAGCCGTCTCGTCCAAGTCAGGGGCATCGGCAGGCAGCGCGTTATCGGCCTTCTGGAGATGGTGGCGTGGCTGCTGGTCGAGAGCGTCCCTTCCGTGTCTTTCGGTCCTTGGGAGGCGTGCATCAGCGCGTGGGCGTACGCCACACTGGGCGTGCCGCACGCGGCCCTCTTTGACGCCCTGATGGAGTATGCGCGCCACAACCTTCACCGATTTCAGCTGAAGGACCTGGCCGTGCTGGTGTGGGCCTGGGCCTGGGCGGACTGTGCGGAGCATGAGCTCATGGAGGCCATCGCCGCGAGGGTGGTGAGACTCCTGCGGCGACCTTCATCGGACTCGGTGGATGCTGATGCTGGAGGTGGCGGTGGCGGTGGCGGTGGGGGAGGGGGCGGTCCGTCATCGCAGCTGCCCAGCCTGTCGTCCCTCCCCCTGTCCATTCGGCTGCGGCTGCAGCGTGCAAATGTGCTGCCCTCGGTACCTCTGGAAGAGCTGAAGGAGCTGTCCCTTCCCTCAGACACCTCCAACACCTCCACCAACGGCACTGCTGCATCATCATCATCCCCTGGCCCATCTCGCCAATCCCACCATCGCCCGTCCCCCCTCGACCTATCGATGCTGGCCTGGGGTTTCGCCACATTGGTCAAGCAGGATTACTGGTCCGACTCGAAGCTCAAGAATGCCACCGTGGCTCTAATGGACGCCGTCAGCGCCGCTATGCAGACGGAGATCCGGGCGTGCATGCAGCAGCAGGCGAGAGGGAGAGGGAGCAGCTGCCGTCTAAAGGGCTCGCATCTGGCGATGCTGGCGATAGCTTGTGCCCGGTCGGGGTATGACGATCCCGCCCTGATGAGCCGCGTGGCTGAGCTGTCGATCCGGTGGCTGGACGAGGGGCGCTTCACGCCGCGGGAGGTGGCTAATCTGGCTTACTCGTATGGCAAACTCAGCCTCAAGTGCCGCCCGGTCGCTGAGGCGATTGGCAGGCGGGCCAAGAGACAGCTGAAAGAATTCTCATCTCAGGTCAGTCAGTGTGCCTGGGTGGGTGTGACAGAGGTGCGTGGGGCTTGCTCTCAGCTCATGTGCGTCTCTGTGTGTGTGTGTGTGTGTGTGTGTGTGTGGTCTGTTAACACATTAGGAGCTGAGCAACATGTTGTTCGGCATGGTCATATCCGAGACCTACGACGCCCAGCTCTTCCGCGACATCTACGCACAGGCGCAGAACGAGCTGCCCGATGCCATCAGCTGGCTGGCCCTCCTTCAGCTGTACCAAGTAAGTCAGCGGCGGACCGTCCAAACACCCACCCAATTTACGCTTCCACATACCCACGTGATGTCTGTGTGTTGTTCTGTTCCCATAGGCGTGGGTGGTTCTCTCGGCTGAGTGTCCGGATGCGGTGAGCGAGGTTGATGACGCCTTCCTGGCGCGGCTGCACGCGGCGTGGGACAGAGTCAAGAAGCGGCCCAAGGAGAGCAGCGAGCACCACCGGGCCATCAGCGCGTGCCTCATGACCCTCTCGGAGTTCCGGTGCTGCGTCAACCACGTCACCGAGGCAGAGCATGACATTGATATTGCGCTTCTTGACAGGTACTGGGCCGGCTGGCTGTCTGTCTGTCTGTTCATGTGTGTGGATGGATGGATGTGTGCAGGCGGCTGGCGGTGGAGGTGCACGGCCCGACCCATTTCGCCTGCAACACCAGGCGGCCCCTCGGACACACCCTTCTCAAGAACAAGATGCTCCAGCTGCAGGTGAGCCGATCGAATGAAATGAATTCAGTGAATGAGACACACACACACACACACCTCCCTCTCTCTGTGTGTGTGTTTCTGTATGGTTGGTTGTGTGCAGGGTTGGGGTGTGGTCCAGATTCCCTATTGGGAGTGGGAGCGCATCCCCCACTGGTCGACCATGGAGAAGAAGCGGTACCTTCAGCGCAAACTTGAGATCACCGCGCCGCTCAAGTACTCCAACAGGGACACCTCCTACTACAAGCCCTACATCCCACACGCACCTGCTGGGAAGCTGTCAAGGTTCGACTGACTGACCGATCGACGGGATGGGATGTGGGTGATTTTTCACGTGACGCCGTGGGTGTGCTGTGCGTATGTGAGCTGTTCCTGAGGGGAGAGGAGAGCAGGCCGGCCGGCCGGCCGATTCGTTGAGCGGGCGAGCGAGCGACTGTACACATGGTGTTCTGTACGTATGTGTGTAGATGAGAGAGACACAGAGGAGGGCAGGCAGACGGGCCAGACAGACAGGCTGCAGATGGCCAGGGTACTTAGATTTTTCGCCAGCACCAGACTTCGCCGCTCTGACCTGCATTTGACCGAGAGAGAAAGGGGAGCGAGAGAGTGGCTTGCCAATGAAGTGACACACGGACAGGAAGGGTGTGGTGTAAATGGGACACCTGCCTAAGTCGGGGCGGCAAGGCAATTTGTTCTTGAGGGGGATAGTGGATGGATGGATGGATAGATGGATGGAATGAGCAAAAGACACCCATTTAGTGCACACACAGCTGTGGTGTGGTGTAGTGGTGTGGTAGCGATGTTATTGACGGTGATGGTCGTGATGGTGTGTGTCTAATAGACATCGATGCACCCACACAGACAGACATGCAGGGAGACAATGATATGGAGAAAAAACAATGCACTGGTCGGTAAGGTAAGTGGCAGGTGGGGCGTCTTTTCGACTTCAACGTCACACACCCACACACCACACACGCCAGAAAGCCGAAAGAAAGCCACTTATTCGCCCCCACTGACTATCATCCATCCTTCGACTATGGCACATGTTGGTTGGCTGATTGGTTCGCTCACAAATAGCAGTACCCAATGCAATGCTCAAACACACACATATGCACACGTGGCTGCAGGACAGCCGGTACTAGCAAGGAGGGGGGCTGCTGGCCGCGCGCACACGTACGTGTGTGTGTGTGTGTGTGTGTGTGTCAATCTAATGTAGCAGCAGGTGTCGAAAAACGGTCAAACGAGTGGGCAAGGAGGGGAGGGCGGGGGAGCATCGCAGGGCAGCCAGCTCTGACAGCCGCCCTCCAAGCAACCTTGCCTCAATTGCCTCAATCAACACACAAAACACGAAAACATCACCGTGCACGTAGCTGGCCTGGCTCGTCCGTCGTTTTGGTTGACAAAACAACACAAGTCAAGCAGGTAGGTAGGCAGAAAGGCACACAACCACACGTACTATCCCATATCCCATCCCATCTCACCTACAAATACGATGCACACCCCACCCCACTCATCACCCCACCCCACCAAAGAAAGGACCATACGGAAAAATCATCCACTAGGTCCGATCCGATCACATGTATGGATCTCCTCCTCCTCCCTCCGTCTCTCCCTCCCAATATCTATCCAATGGCAAGCCGCACAGCCAAGCCACATATATCAGCCGGCGGCCCCTCCCGTGCCGGTGCTGCTGGCGTCCGCCGCGGCCGTGGCATCGTGTTCGGTGAGCGAGCCGTTCCGCTTCCTCCTGTACTGCATATACATGACGAACGAGAAGGCGATGGCGATGCCGACGAAGGCCACGCCCGCGACGCTGCCCGCCAGCACCCAGCGGATCCACGTGGGCTCCTCGTCCTCGGGGCTCTCCTTCTTGCCCTTCCCCTCGGCTGCACCGCATCGACAGACAGAGACGGAGACAGAGTCATACGCTACTTTGGACGTTTCCTGTGAGCGTGTGTGGGCGTGTTGCTGACCGAATTCGCTCTCCTCATCATCCAAGGGGGGGCTGGTGGTGCCGTTGAGCGGTCCCGCGTTCAAGCCAAGATCCAGCGGCGTATAAGGCAGCCCGCCAGCACCTCCCCCACCGGCACCAGGGGCGACCGTCGGCTCCCCTTCGCCCGAGCCTCTGATGTCGAAGTCAGACCCCTCTCCAAGCGACCCCTCCCCGCCCTCCTCCCTTCCACTAGGGATCACCAACCCATTCTCGCCGTTCACCACATCTCCTCGGCCATTCTCGCCACCCCCACCGCCCCCACCACCACTTGGCGGCCTTTGTGGCAGGGTCAAAGGGCGGCTGGGTGACGGGGGAGTCGGCACAGGCGGGAGGGTGGCGGGGCCTGCCTCAGGAGTGGGCTTGAGAAACCCGTTCTTCTCGTCTGTTTCTTGTGCCGGGGCGGTGGTGTCTTCTGTGGGAGGCTCGGTGGCCTCCTTGATTGCTTCTGCCGGCGCCTCGGTGAGGAGGTCAATGATCTCCTCGGGCGTCAGGGGCTCAGAGGCGTTGGCCTCTAAGTCCTCCTCGCCACCACCAATTTGTTCTCTGTCACCGGTCTCATTGGCCTCGATGACCTAAACCAACCCAACCACACACAATACGCAGGAAGAGAGCATTCATCGACGGCCGCGGCGGGCGGGCCCTTTGTCCTTTCCATTACCACTTCGGGAAGATCTGGCAAATCGCCCGGGAAAGCTGGGTCGAAGTCGGTGAGGCCGTCGCCTCCACCAGGGCCCAGCACATTGGGGTCAATCGGCGCCACGCCGCCATCCTCCCACCCAGGCGGATACGCCATGTCCCCCCTGTCCGTCTCTTCTCTGTCTGTCTCACGACCTGGCTCATACAGGTTCTCCTCAGGCACCTCCACCGCTTGTGACGGGTCGGCTGGTGCCTCGCAGACGAAGCATGAGAGGCGAGAGCCCGGCCCCCAGCAGGTTCTGGCGCCCCAGCCGTCGGGTCTGATGGTGGTGCATTTCTCCTGAGGTGGGAGGAGGCGCCAGATGCGCGAAAGCTCATCGCCCCAGTTGACGTAGTCATCCGTGTCCAAATTGGCCGTGCTGTCGATCCACCGCCTGCACATCGGTATGTAGCAAACACAGTGAGTGAGGTGAGGGTATGCATGATGTTAGTATGTTTGTCTGTGTGTGTGTGTGTGAATATGTTCGTGTGTGCACCGTACCATCCGGCCTTTCTGAGAGGCAGCCTGTATTTCCTGAGGCCGACCCAGCACTCCTGGTCCATCTGCTGCGCCAGGTCCAGCACAAGGGCGTTCTCAGAGGGGCTCCGCACCGATGCAAGGGCCGCTCCTGTGCCGCCCTCAGACATGCAGTGCTCATTCGCCTCTGTCCTGCAGACACACAGACAGACACACAAAAAGACAGACAGACAGACAGACAGACGTTCCACGCGTCCGTGTCACTCACATGCAGTGGAATGTTGGGTGACCGTGCGTACCATGATTTGCCCGACAAGAGACTGTCCGTAGCGAAGAAGTATGACTTGTAGCACGAGCCGCCTCTCTCCGTCCATGTGTCATCTGGACACGCCCACGCTGCACAAACAACACGCACAGAGAAAGAGAGGGGCCCATTTTCGCCAGTCGGTCGGCACACGCAGGTCTCACTCACCTGGCGATCCGCTCAACAAAACCACAAGCAGCACATTTGCCACGAGCTGGAGCACGTGTGGCCTCCCCCTGGCGCGGGAGGTCCCGTAGAGCCTCATCCCTCCACCTCCAGCCGTCCACACGATCAGACGAGCCCTGCTTGACCGACTTGAGACCTCTCACGTGGGGCAGTCCGTCAGGACCGACAGCAGTCGTCGCCACAAGAGGTCACGTCGGCCCACGATGGATGGAATCGGTGCTTTGTTGAGCCCGCGTTCCACGGCAGTTTCGCTTCGCAAACGGCTGTGTACGCTAAGCTCGCAACAAACCCTGCGAGCTTTTGTGTTTTGACGGTGTCTTCACGAGAAGGAGCCAAAGATCTGTCTATCCATCTCCACAAACCTCCTCCGAAGACGGTGATTGATCAGTGTGGTATGGTTCGCAAGAAAGGCTGGCTGGAAGGGTGGGCCGCGTGGACGAACTCGTTCTTCAGCCAGCTGTTCTTCAACATCGGATGGCAGATAGGCAAGCGGCCTCTCGCCTTCATGGTACATAAGTCAAACAGCTAGCTGGCCCAGTGAGTGAGGCGACAGCCGTGGTTGTGCTTGTGCTTGTGCTGATGGTTGTGTGTGTGTTGTGTGGTTGCAGGCGGTATCTATCGCGTGCGTGTTGCTGTGCTCCATCGGCTTCGTGTGCTGGAAAGAGGAGAACCCACCAGGTACGGAGCGGAGCAGTTTGTTTCGTGTTGTCTTGACGCGCACGTTGCTTGGGTGGGTGTGGTTGTGCAGACAAGCTGTGGGTGCCGCAGGACAACATATCCAACGAGCATCGGTACGCCACCTCACCCTGAGATATTAATTCATGTGTCTGCTCTTCTTTGATTGTGGCGTGTTTGCGTCACTGTCTGTGGGTCACTAGTGACTTTATCGCCGACAACTTCGGCGATGACAAACAGAGGCTGAACTATGTCATCATACGAGCGAAGGATGACAACGTCCTCTCTGTCCGGTCACTCACCGCCATCCAACAGGTGATTGGAAAATTCAGTAACAGCAGGCAGGCGGCACTGGTGGTTTGTGTCTCTTTCAGATGCACGCGAAGCTGCTATCGCTGCAAGCCCGCATGGACAAGAAGTATCGACGCGACTTTCCAAACATACCTGACCCTTTCACATTCAGGTGGCAACCACCATAACATTCCTTCCGCCGACGCCTCACTCTCTCTCTCTCTCTCTCTCTCTGCTGTTTCTGACCCACCCATCTATCCACCCACAGCGACGTGTGCGTGAGCCAGGGCACCAACAAGTGCCTGCTGCCGGGCCTGCCCGAGGTGTTTGACCTGGCCAGTCCGATTACCCTCACACAAGCCGACATCTTGAGCGCCGTCGATGCCAATGAAGAGGAAATCACGCCGTGGCTTGGGAAGATCCGCCGGGACGGTGCTGGCAAGATTGTGGGTGCGGAGGCCGTCATCATGACGTACTTCATCACCGCCGGCCCAGATTTTGAGATTCGCGAAGGAGTGAGTTCTTTCTGAGACACAGACCCGGGCAAGGGCAACTGATGGTATGCCATGAATGTGTGTCTTTGCTCGTGCAGGGTGACGACGTCCATCCTGCAGGTTTGGCGTGGGAGCAAGAGGCCCTCGACGAGGTCTTCTTCAAAGACAACGATGATCTCGACTTCGCGCCTCTGATGGACCGCACTCTCTCTGACACCTTCGGAGATGCCATCCAAGGAGGTACGCAGATTTCCACCACTTGGCCCTTCCCCTGTTCACCTCTTCTCCTCACGTGGTGCTAACCCAACAGATATCTCGGCACTCTTCGTTGGGTATCTGCTGCTGCTCGGCTACCTCTTCATTAACCTCGGAAAGCGAGATGTGGTGCACTCGAATCGTTCTGTCAGCTTGCATCGTCTCCCCTGCCCCACCCCTGTCCGTCTCTGAGCGTTTATGTCTCACTGATTCTGTGTCTCTCTCTTCACTGAGTGATTCATTATGGACGATACAAGATAGTGTCCATGTGTGCATGGCTGTTGCGTTCCTTGCCTGTCCGATCAGACCATGCCAATGGCACGTCCGTGCAGCGGGCCGTGCTGCATCACCGCTCTCATTGTCATCACAAGACGGGCGACGTTGTAGATCAGCGTGTGAGCATGTGGCGCATATAATAGTGGTAGCGGATGAGCTCACCGTGCATGCGATAAAGACTGACAAATACATCAAATTCAACGGGCTGATTGTGTCAGTGCCTCTTTCCCTCACTTACATCGTGCCGATCCGTGTGAGTATGTCCATTTTGGTGTGAATCATAAACACATCATCTCTCAGCCATCTGAACACCACCGCACGTGCCATTCATCTGACGCCAGTGTGCCTCTGATGTGTTCCGTACCTGCTCCACGTGTTGGTTCGGCCGTCCGTCGTGATTCCACTAACCAGCTCACGACTGACATCACACACATCAGGTCCGCACACACACCGCAGTGACACATGCCGCTGACTCACTCACTGTCTCTCACTCTCTCACTGTCTCTCACTCACTTGGTGTCCTCGCATGTCTTCAGGCGTTGGATGAGGACGCCAAGCCCAGAGATATGGTCGCTGAGCTCCCTCTGGTTCGGCGGTGCGGGACACGACTGTGGCGTCGGTGCAGGGGGAATGACCAGCCGCCCCACAGACAAGCCGACCGTGAACACAAGGACGAGCACCAGGGCGGCAACACACAGACGAACCATTTTGTCGGCACGGACGATTGTTTGACTGACCGAGTTAATCAAATTGAGTCAAGCAAATTGAGTCAATGTTACGTATACTTGCGTCCATATATCACATGTACATGTGTGTATGGCTGAAATCAAGTATGTACACAAGTCGGCCGTCAATGAAAGAGAGGCGTAGATGTGGGAGCAGAAGCGATTTTCCCGCCACATCACAAAGAGAGCTGCAGTCGGCCGTCAATGAAAGAGAGGCGTAGATGTGGGAGCAGAAGCGATTTTCCCGCCACATCACAAAGCGCATTTCGCCTTCTTCTTCTCCTCCATCATCTTTTGAAACTTCTGAATGCTAAAAAAGCCCTTCTCTTCGAGCTCTTTTCTCTTGTTCGCCGCCTTCTTCTCCTTCTTCTTCTCGTCCGCCGCCTTCAGCTTCTCCTTCAGCGCATCCACCTCCGCCGAATCGATGTCTTGGGCATCGTAAAGAGCTTCGAGTGTGCTGGGCGTGTATCTGTCGTCGAGATCACATCGGTCGTCGGCTTCCTGCTCGGCGTATGTCCAGTCGCCATCGGTGATGTATTTCTGCACCGCCGTGTGCAGGAAGGGCACCGTAGCCTCCGGGTATGACAGCCCACGTCCTCTGCCGCCATACCAGGGGCCCGGTTTGACGTCAACGCTCTTCTTGCACGCGACCTGAAGACAGACATCGAATCTGCTGGTGTGTGTGTGTGCGGGTGGCGTGTGTGTGTGTGTGTGTGGGTGGGTGGCGTGTGTGTGTGTGTGTGGGTGGGTGGCGTGTGTGTGTGTGTGTGTGTGCGGGTGGGGTGTGTGTGTGTGTGTGTGTGCACGCCTTCCCCCCTCCCTTGCCTGCCACTCGGGATGCGATCTGTTACACTTGGCGCACATAATCCACAATTGAGTCGTCAAGATCGCCAGGCTTGTCCGCATGAGCATCAGGGGAACAGCGACATTCGTACACACCTGCGGCTTGTTCGTGCTGCACTTGCGTGCATAGGACTTACACCACCAGTGCACGCGCCCCTCGTATATCTTCAGCTCGGGCTCGTCTTCGCATCCCACCTCCCTCGCACATCCACTGAAAGAAGACACACACCAGCCATGTACTGCGGTATGTGTTAGCGGCTTGTAAGACACACTCTGTCGGCCCCAAGTGGTCTCGGATGCGCTTCGTGAATGAGTCAAGGTTGTTGACAAGATCGTTGTAGTGGATCATGTCCCCCGTCACTGGTCGCGCATACAGCGCATCCCTGAACACACTCACAGACATGACCGACGAACGCACTCAACAAAGGTTGTGGCGATTACTGCCACTCACCAAGACGGCTTCCCGAGCATCGACAGACCCGCCATGTACTTGACCTTTGCACTCGCAGGTTCGACGTATGAGTACATCACCGCCACGGGAACGGCTTTCGAGAAGTGGTGTCCACCTTCGCGTCCACCGAAAGGAGCCAACGCGATTATCATGTTAGCTCGGTGTTGTGATGGAAGTGATGGCGATCAGCATACTGGGGGGCGTTGTCGGCGTGGCGAACAACGACGACGGCTGCACAACACACATGGGCAGCCGGCATTCTCATGGGATCTGTCCTTCTTTGTGTGTCACTTGTCGCCCACTCATCACATGAAGCGGCGCTGTGACGAGCCAGGAGGCGTCAGCTGAACCACTGGGATGGGCCAGGCCAATCATGTTCGCCTCGCCCACATTCTCACAACGGTTGTAGTCGCGGTAGCGCCTGCACTTCTTCTCCTTTGATGTGAGAGCGCGGCCGGAGTACTCTCCGTCAGCGATGGTACAGAAGGGCAGGACGTCCTTCGTATGGACCAGGCGCTGATAATTATGGTTGCCCCGACGACTCATGGTCCGCATATACGCCTGCTTGTCGCCCATACCGTGTGCCGCCAGCTGCTTTGCGGCCCTGACGCGAGTGCACACGAAACGCTGGTAGCAGTCTTCTTTGGCCGTCACCACCTTGCCACCAATCTTGAAGCTCATCCAGCCGCGATTCTTACAGCGGCGGGGCAGGTGCCAAACCTCTCGACATATGTTCTTGGCCATATGAGCGAGAGCCCCACAAGAGGTCGCGACTGCATCGTTGGCCCTTGCTTGATCTAAGTCCGTCTCCTTCTTCCAGCCCCGGTTGTGCCACTCGACCGTGCAGTCGTCAGCCACCGTGATGATGTCGCATCCACCAGAGGCATCGAACTGCTGGCGAAGCACCGTGTGTCTCGCCTTGCACTCTCGTTCAGTGCCGTCGAAGCCCTTCAGCGTCCAGTCGTCCAATATCACATCACCGGCCTGCTTGTAAGAGAAGCCCGGCTGATGGAGCGCTCCCCATGGCAGCGGGGTGGACTGGGCCGCGAAGAGCTGATGTGCGGTGGATGTAGAGGCGCCCGCGCTGGCACTGGCACTGTGTGGGTGTGAGGGGTCATCGATGTCCATGGGATCATCATCATCGTCCTCGCCGGTCAGATCTTCCACGTCGGCGTCAGAAGCGTGGTAATCTTGATAATCGTCGTGAACAGAGTCATCCGCCGGAAAGGCGCAGCAGCCGGTGCTCATACAAAGCAAGTATGGGAGCAGGAGTGACCATGTGGATGCCTTCATCGCTGCCTAACAGGAGTGTCCTCGCCGAGACTGGGGGCAGAGGCTGGGGGCGTGGGGTCAGAGCACGAAGCTAGGCCTGAGCATTGCCGTCGTTTTCACCATTGGCCTCTCTATCGCCGCATCCTATGGGTGAGACCGAGAGAGACACTGCTGCACATAAAAGAATTAATAGACAGATCCACAAGTAAGTCGTGTTCTGGGTGCGCAGCGTATCAGCGGGTTTCGGCTTCAAGTTCGGGCCTCTGCACTCGACTCTCCCCTTCCTGCTGCTGGGCATCGGTGTGGATGACGCCTTTATCATCACATCGGCATTCCACCATACGTATGACGCCGACGCATACCCCATGGAGTCCTCCATCCCGCTGCACGAGAGAGTCGCCCTCGCCATGAGCCATGCCGGCATGAGCATCACGCTGACGTCGATCACGGACGCACTGGCATTTGGGATTGGCGCATCCACCACTGTACGCGAATGAAGAGAGGAGAGAAGGCCTTTGGGTGGCTTGTCGCACTCTGTCTGTGTTGTTGGCTGCAGATTCCCGCTCTTTCATCCTTCTGCGCCTATGCGTCGTTCGGCATCCTGTGGTGCTACCTGCTGCAAGTGTTCTTCTTCACTGCCTGCCTGGTGGTGGACCAGTGGCGTGCTCAGCGACAAATATACGACTTCCTGGTGAGCTGAGCCACACCCGGTGACGCATTGGGGGTGACTGGCAACGCGCTTTGCCTTGGTACTCTCTTCATGTCAGTGCTGCATCAAGGCGTCCAAACCGCATCTGCTGGGCGACATCCAGGATGGCCAAGTGGTCGACAGGTAAGGAACAGACAAGGGGTACCCACAGTGACGGTGCCGACCGCTCTGGCGTGTGGCTTGTTTGCAGGTACTGTTACTTCTGCACGTGCAAGCCTGACCTTTTGGCGAGATTCCTGGGGGGCCCATATGCCAATATTCTGACCAAGACACCCGTCAAGGTGCCCAGCAAGACACAGCGCAACTCAGGTGTGCAATCATGTGACGCATCATTCGCTGCAGGTGGGCGTGCTGGCGGTTGCGGCGGCCCTGCTGGGCGCTTCCATCTATGGGGCGACGAATCTCGAGGAACGCTTCGATTTAGCGTTCTTTGTTCCAGACGATTCGTACGGCAGTAAATACTTCGACTACCTCGATGACTACTACAGCGGCGCACGTACGCTATCGCCAAACGGACAAAGACATTCATGCATCCGGTACACCTTCCCATGGCCTTGTGCGTGTGTGTGTGTGTGTGTGTGTGCAGCTGTCCCCATGACGGTGGTGGTCAAAGACTTCGATTACTACGCTAACCGAGACACCACCCTACCGGTAAACGCACGCACACAACCACTCACAGGAGGGCGTCCATTACCCAGTGACTCACACACGGCTGAATTGCATTGTGTGCAGGATGTGTCATCAATTCTGCGTACGTCCAAGTACGTCGAGGCATCGACCGTCGAGAGCATCTTCGAAGAATACGCGAGATCGCCCCTTTATGACACGGTGATCACGCATGCGATGCGACAAAGCTGGGACACACTTACCGACGCGCTTATGACATGCATTTTACGTGTGCTGTAGAGCACGCCAGCCGCTTGGTACACGGGCCTCTCCACCTTCATCACTCAAGACGGACCCGGCAAAAGGTACATCACAACACCATTCCGTCCTGTCACTCACACACACGTCCACACACTGCGTTTCACTGCTGCAGGTTTGAGCAGGACATCGTATGGCGGGACCCCCTGGACGTCACGCAAGGCATCCGCGCGTCGCGCCTGCGGGCCGGCTACCGAGGCAGCGCCATCCCTGACTCGCCCAGCCAAGTGGATGCGATGCTGACCCTGAGGAAGGAGCTGGCTGACGTCGATGGTGTGGATGTCTTTCACTACTCCTTTGAGCACCTGACGTGGGAGGCCAGCGCCGTCATTGTGTATGAGCTGATCCTGAACCTGTCGCTGGCATTTACAGCGGTCTTCCTCGTGACACTGGTCGGCACGGGCAGGGCAGGCAGAAACACACAATGGTTGAGAAGCCGAATGTTCGTATGGTTCTTCTGTCTATCTTCACGTGTGTGCAGTTTTTGATTGGTCATCCACTGACGAGCATAAGGACCTTGTCTTCGTGTGTGTCCTCTACTGTGTTGTCGTCTCTCTCGGTGAGTCTCCACACTCACACACACTCACACACACACACAGAGGAGCGACTGCGCTGTGCCTCCATGCGCTCGTCCTCCGTCTGCATGTAGGTTTTATGTATTACTGGGGAGTTCCGATCAACACCGTCTCTGTCATCTACATAGTGCTCGGCCTGGGCCTCTCCGTCGACTACTCGGCTCACATCGGCTACTCATTCATGCTGCAACAGGCCGCCACCAGGGACGAGCGTGTCGTCAAGGCTCTGGGGGAGATCGGCGCATCGGTGCTCAACGGCGCCTTCTCCACCTTCCTGGCCATCCTGGTGCTGGCCTTCTCCAAGTCATACGTCTTCCGGGTGTTCTTCATCCAATTCTTCGACATTGCCGTGTTCGGGGTGGCTGCGGGCATCTGCATCCTTCCTGTGCTGCTCTCCTGGCTGGGCTCGGCGCCATACACCATCCCACAAGACGCCCCGGTGAAGGACGGCAAGGTTGTGGAGACGCTCGAGGACACTCATGAGCCGTCGGCCGTGACGGTGCCGACGATACGCCAGAAGAGTGCCGAGGAAAACCACGAGAGGGAGGGTGAGGAATCCACGCCCCCGGGGAGCGTGTAGTGGGGTGGGGTAGGGTGTGTTGGGGTGGGTTATTTGCTGGTCTGAATATGAGATGCGACTGCGCATTGCTTGTTTGTAAGTACTGTACGTGGGGAGTGTGTTGGCTCACTCGCGGCCCTTCCAAAGGAAGGCTGATGCGAAGGATTGTTGAATGGTCTGCTCTTTGTGTGTCAATTTGGTGATGCAGGGCTAGTGCTCGTGTAGCGTAGAGTGATTTTTGTCCAACTGCACTTGTACTGCTCGTGTGTGCGCGTGTGGTGTCTCATCTCGTCTTCTCCAACTTCTCGCCTATTGTCTTCCACAGTCAGTAATAGACTGTGCATGTGTGTATGTGTGCCTGTCGATTGTTCATTGTGCAAAGCGACGTCCCGTCACTTGATGGTGGGTGTGGTGCATTTTGTTTTGTGGGGCCTTTTCTTGTAGTGTTCCGATGGATGACTGAATAATGAGAGACGAGTGATGTGGATGAGTTTCACTCGTGTGGTGCGACACTGGCTAGTCAACACATCAACAGTCTTCGCAGATGGATCGAAGAACATCCATCCACCCACCGACTGCACCACGTATCCATCTCAACAGCAGCGTCAAAACACGTAGCTGGGCAAGCCGCGCTAGCCGGCACATAACTACAAAACAAAAACGTACAGCCAGCGCCTCACAGGTGTACACATGTATACGTATACGATACAAATATCAATACAGATAGGGATAATACAGATACAAGGACAGATAACCTACTCACACTTCGACTTCCATCAGTTTTGGCAATCGATGTAAGCGAAGCAGCTACAGCCGCGAATGAGAGGGATCGCCGTGCAGATGCTCAAGTCGATGATGCGGATCGTCCGTTGACAGTCCGGGAGCCGGGCAAACGAGCCAGGCACCGCCTCATTGAACCCCGTCCAATATCGGCAAAATGCCTGTCAACAATCGAGAAAAAAGCAAACATGCTCGCCTCGGCTTCTCCCCGTCTCACATCTGCAGCGTCTTGGCCGCAATCGAATCCAATGTCAAGCAGTGCCTGCCCGCACCAATCCACAGGAATGTTGGCCACTTTTGGGGTCGGATAGCGCTCTGCATGCAGCATTGCCGAGGGAGAGAATCGATCAAGGACCACAACAGGTGAGCACAGACAGAATCAGTGGCGTACGCGCGGCCGCTGCGGTGCACTCCGCGTCTTCATCGCAATTCCAAATCACACGCTCAGCAGCACCACCTGTGGTGGTGCATGTAGCCCAACACACACGAGCAGAAAATCGATCAGCCAAATGGCGTCACCCCGTCTGCACGTACTGTGCGCTTCTTTGCCCACTGTAGTAGATTCCGGTCGTCTGCGCCATCGTGGGAAAAACGTAACGGGCAGCTGCACTCACGCGCGCACACACACCCACGAAAAAGAGAAAGAGAGAGAGACTCTTTGTGGAAGTGTAGCCTCACGCAGAGACAATCCGCCTCACCTCCCGCCTCCAGCGGCTGACAGTCCGGGTCTGTTTCGGCACAATCGCCGCGTTCTTCAGGCCGCTGGCAGTGAGCGACACCGGCGAGAGTCACGAGCACAAGCAGCCCAAAGATCCACACCATTGGTCACGGGATGGGGAGTGCGTACGCTGATCGCATCATGTAAACTTCGCCGTGGGGGCTCTTCAGTCTCAGCCCCCACTAGTCTCAGCCCCCACTGGGAGAAACCGCGAATCCGCTCCGAGTCCCGCCACGAGCCTCTGGAGTCCCGCGCGATGGATTCTCGTAGAACATCCACGTTCAGCACCGTCCTGATCCTCCTCCAGCTGTGTCAGCAGGTCTCATCGTCGCGTGTCCTAGCGCGTGTTACGGATGACGTAACCTGTTTCCAGCGGCCCCATGATCTCCCTGAGAAGCCAATCGACATCAGGTGAGTGGAAAGGGTAAGGGCAGCTAGGAGAGCTCTTGGCCGCTGCAATGGGTGGCTGGATGGGATGCATGCAGCTGCTCCGTGAAGGTCGCCGACGATTTCCGCCATCGGCTGCAGCCAAACCTCAAGGACAAACACATGCTGGATGTAGTCCTGCGGCTGCGAAAAAAAGGAAGAGGTGTTGGCGGCAAGGCTGAGCTTCAAATCTCACTGCAGAATGTCGGCGGAATCGACGTCACAAACGGTGGTTGCGTCTTGCAGTTGAAGGGCGACGGCGACTGTTCCTTGGAGAGGTACGTGCATTTGGGGGCACATAGGATGCCAACTTCAATGTGTGTCTCTGTTGACGCAGTCTGGACAAAGCCGACAAATTGAATGGCAATTCCCTGATGGTCGCGATGCTGTCATGGGTCGATACCTACGGAGAGGGCTGGGGCTGCACCAAGGGACTGAGCCTCGTCGACATCAGCAGCATCAAGGAGAGCTACATGCTTACACACGCAAGTACGTGTCTGGAGATAGACATATGTGACACATTTCATGGCTCGATGTATGTCAGGTTTCTACTACCAGTCGTTCGGCTTCAAGTTTGGGCCCAAGGCAAACAAAAAGGCGGTCGACAGCTGCAGGGACATGCTGAGCTTCCTTCGTGACGAGGCGGATGTCTTGTCAACTGTGAAGAGTAATGCCGTCATGGTGCTGCACCAAGCGCTCAGCGCATCAGGCAAGATTGGCCGCGATATCGTCAAGAAGGTTGACAAGGAGGTCCGCGATACCAACATCGACGATCCAGAGGCCAGACTTGAGGAGATGCGTCGCAAAACGATCGACGTCGTCGAGGAGCAACCCGCACTAAAACAGTCTGTGTCGACTTCTCCGCTGACCCCGTTCCGCCAGACTCGAGATACGGTTGGATCAAAAAAGGCGATGATCGGCGAGAAACGCTTGTTCTTCGACCTCCTTCTTGCCTGGCCCGAGCTGGAGGAGATGACTCAGGAGTGCGTGTCCAGGGGAGAGAGAATCCGCGATGGCCCGATCAACCCCCAAGCCAGTCAGCTGCCCCATCTGCGCCCCAAAGCCACCATTGACCCCACCTTCCCGCCAGGCAGCAACGCCCACGAGCTTATGTGTCTGATCCAGTCGGCCGGGCTTGTGCTCATGAAGCATGCAGACAAGAAGCGATTGGAGAGAATCATGGATGACTTCCCATCAATGCTACTGGCCCAGAGCCTGCCTGCCGGTGCTCGGAAATGCCTCAACGTGTCCACAGGAGTGCGGCAGCTCGGAGACACGCATCGCTACACACTCGTGGAGGAGTTCGCCACACCTTCCAATTAAAAAGAAACGAGAGAAAACTGCATGAGTGAAGCGACAAAAACAAAAACAGACAGGTCGATGGACGCATACATGCATCATCGAGACACATCCTTGCAACAGCGCGGGAGAGACACGACGCACATGTTGCGGAACGAGATGGCCACATGAGTGTTTCCTGCCTTAACGAGATTATCAGGCAGGAAACACAGTGATAATCGACGGATCGGTCATGCGGTCCAATAATCCATGAATACACCGATCCATGAATACACATCTATCGAATATCTGGAGCGCTGTCCTTCATGTGTCAGCTCCGCTGTGTCTCCGGGCGATGTGGCCCCGCACCCACGCCTGAATCCTACACACACACACACACACACACAGAACCGCATACACACACAGAAACGCATACATCAAACGTGCAGATCTAGCGTGTCAGTGCATTTGTTCACCTGGTGCTGGCAACTTCCCTTCTTAGCTCCTTGTCCCAACGGAGATTGTAATAATTTGCTGTAGCGAGGAAGACCAGGAAAGGGATGCTCTGGTCCTGCTCTTCGCCATTGCCCTGACACACATACACACAAGGCTCACAAGAGTGAGTCAGTGATTCAACCGGTTCTTGTTTGCCGTGTGTGTACCACTGGCTCGAGATATCTGAGGCTGTAGCGCAGGCCCGCCCCCAGCTGCGCCACTCGCGACCGATACGGAACCACATATCCATTCTTGCGACGACGCAGCAGTCCCCTATATGAGACACCAGCCACAAGGAGGCACATGCACACAATCCCTGGCAACACACGTCGCCCACCTTGAGAAGTGGCTGGTGAGATCGAAGGCATCTTCAGCCTTGACTATGCCCTGATCCATCGGTCACACGAGACAAGAGACAAGAAGACAAAGTCCAGAAGATGCGCACAGGCGCCCCTGGCTATCGATGGTCTCTGCCGATCAGTGTCTCACGGCCAGAAGAGACCAGTCCTCCGAGGCCTCGTCGGCATCATCTTCGGCGACGTCCGACACTCCAAACTGGTAGCTGATGACGCTGCATCGCTCCAGCAGCTCGTCCCGGAACTTTAGCGCCCACCGCCACATGTCGAACAAACGCACTTCCGACTCATTGGTGGCCACAAAGAGACGGGAAAGACGGCAACCCTGCAGACACATCCAGGTGCGTTGTGCATCGAACGAGCGTGTGCTGGCGGAGTGACTGGCTCACACTGTAGAATGGTGTTCGCTTGATGGATGGCAGGTCCTCTGTCGAACACACCACGGACCGCAACACACCTGCCACACACATCACACCATAAGGCGGCGTAATGTATGTATGTATCAGTCTACCGTGCTCACTCAGTCTGAATTGAGGCCGTGTCATGTGAAAGTTGAGAATCTCCCGCAGGGAGCAGTCAACACGAGTGCAAAACTCCTGATCAACACACAGCAGGTCTCTCTGCACTTTCCCCCCATCACACGCTCACCACTGCACTTTGCACTTCTCTCAAGGCGTCGCACTCGACGGACTTCCACACCAGTCTTTCAAGGAACAGATCCACGTCTAGCAGCACCTTGTCGCTCTCCCACGACGGCCGCCCACCTCCCGACCTCCCTCGCTTGGAGTAGCCGATGAGTGAGTGCTCCACCCGCTGCAGCCGGGACTGTGGCAGATCGGTGAAAAGACGACGCACAACACCACTGGCGTCGTCATAGCTGCATGCATGACACAAAGTGAGAGCAGTGATTGATAGAGGTGTCATCTCTGGGTGTTCGTGGTGCGAGTG
The DNA here is from genome assembly GCA_001179505.1 of Vitrella brassicaformis. NCBI lineage: Eukaryota > Vitrellaceae > Vitrella > Vitrella brassicaformis. The sequence continues at coordinate 120,321 of CDMY01000212.1, forward strand.
ACTAACGTGATGGCGGTGCGTTCGAGTGCGCTCCGTCCCTTGCGGCTTCGCAGCAGCCGGGCGTCGCTCAGCTCAACAGCTGGAGAGAGACCCCCCTCGATTAAGTCTGTTTTTTCCGTTCGCTTGGTCTCTGGTCCGACCTTTTTCGAAGAGACGGACAGATGAGAGATACATCGGCGTCTGGAGGAAGAGGTACATCATTCCATCACCCGCCCGACCATCCCCACAAAATGTCTCCATGACTTGCCTGTCCCCTTGCGAATACGCCCAGAAACTGGGCGACAAGACGAACAGTCCCCGAAGAGTGCCTGAACACGCACGCACACAATGGGCACATGCACATCCCTTCACGTGTGTGCGCAAGACCGACCAGTGCTCCCGAAAAGCGCCAACCAGATCAAGCAGCTGACGATAAGTGACATGCGAGCACACGCAATAAGCTCATTGACTCGTGATGGGTGAGACTTACCAAATAGAGACGCTGTGCGCCTTGTGGTGCCTCTCTCTCAATGAACCTGCGTTCATGTCAGAGCAGAAGACACACCAGGACGGTGCTCATGGACACAAGAGCCTGCCACATGCCTGCCTACTTTTGCAGTGAGGTGGTGAATGGAACAGGATTGTACTCAGCGTCAAGTCTGCAGCAGAACAACAACCAGCAGCAATGCCAGGTTCGTGCTTTTCATCGCTATGCACTCGTCGCTTACTCTGCGTGGAAGTCGACGAGCGCCCGGAGTATCTCCAGAAATTTCATCTTGGACAGCACCTTCCCCGACGCAAGGCCAAGCATCGCTTGCGGCCGGTATCCTGTTCATTCAGACACATGGCGATACATTGGGCGCTCCATCCGTGCACACAGTGACTGACAGACGATGGCTGGCTTTACCCAGCTTCGCCGCCTGTAAACACCGCATCGCAGCTAGGCTGTGCCTCAAAGTGTACTTATTTGCAAACACGGAGCTCCGCGCTCACCACGAGGGTCGGTGCCCGGATGGCTAGCTTGAGATTCTGTTGGACACGATCCACACTGCCTGAGACACACACAAGACCGGGCGCATTGTTTCTGCGTCAGGATGGACTAAAGCAAGTGACCAGCACGGTGCGCGTACGTCCTCTTTCGTCCTCTTCGCTGACGTCTGACCAGTCTTTAGTCAAATCGTTCACCACTGTAGCACACACACAAAGAAGAGACTGAGGATTATCGCGGCATTCAATTCACTCCAACGGACGTACCAGGCATGGCCTCGGCTTCTTGCTCCCCGCCGACGAAGAAAAGCTGCTTGTCCATCTCACCGAGGAGACTCTCAACGTGAGCGTCAAAGGTGCAGTCCGTCTGCACCTCCTGAACACAACAGGGAGGGGGGAAGGAGAAAGCAGGGTCTCACCATCGTGGATACCTACTTGTGAGACCATGATCCGCTCCGCGGCTTTGGCTTCGAAGTGTCTGAAAGTCGCCAGAAATCCCTTGAGGCCCTCAAACGTCGCCGCTGACTGCACCGAAAGAGACATCTCTTCTCACACGTGACCGCGAATGGTCAGACGGATGTGCACTTGTTCGAGAAGGCGCGCGTGTTTGCCCTCCTCGGCGTCTAGTTTCGTCACTGAAGGAGAACAGCCGCATAGACCTTGCTGCTTTTCTGTGCGTTTGCAGCGTACGTGTGCGCTCTATCTCGTGGACCGTGTTGATGTAGAAATCGTCCTGGGGCTTCTCTGTCTCGCCATCTGATCAAGAGAAACCCTGCAAATGTCACAAAAGGGCTCTTTTTGTTTTCAGTCTACCTTTCGGCTGGTTGATTGCGTTCATGGCTATCCTGTGGGCGGCGTCCTCCACAGCCAACATCCTGCAGACATTCATCCACGCATTGGCACGTACACGGCAGCACCGTGCCAGCAGTGTCCCTCACCCTACCTCTGGTTGATGGATCGGTTCTCATTCTTGATGTTTTCGAGCACCCGCAGTGCCAGGTTGTGGTCCACTTTGAGCTGCATGTGATCGAAGTAATCCTGGTTGTGCTCCTGAGGACCGGCAAGGGCATCACATCAGTGTCTCATGGTCGTCTGACCGTGCACGCGCCATTCTCACCGCTTCCTTCTTCTGTGTCTCAGCACGGAACTTTCCACACAAGTCGCGCAGCATATCTACAAAAACACCGGACACCATGGCTGCCCGTCAAGCAGACGATCGCCTTTCAGTACCAGCTTCGTTCTCCTTCTTATTGATGGTGCGATCATAAGAATTGAGATTCCTTCTCAGTGCTCCAAACGTTCGATTGAGATACTCCACCACAGCGCACCACAGGCGACTCACTACCTGGGCCAAAAGTGCGCAGTGGAAAGTGCACTGATGGCTCAGCTCCTCAAACTGACCCATTCACCAATCCACACATATACACACACGTGGCGGACACACACGGAGACTGAGACAAGACATGTCTTGCGTTGCTCACACCGCTGCTGAGTAAATGGCCATGTCTCGTGTGAAGTTCTCCTGCAGCGTCTTGGCGACGTCTTGCGGGGAAGCGGACGGGGCATGCTCGAATGGAACGAACGTCGACTCGCCCAGCATCAGCCTGTCACTTATCCACTCATTCAGGCTCTCCAACTCGTGATGGTGCGCTGCACACGCCACCGCAGACACAGACCATCTTCAACACTTTACCGGGAACTCCGCCTGTCTGTCTGTCTGTCTGTCTCTGTCCGCCTATCTAACCGTGGTTGAGGTGGCATGGGGGATAGGCTGTGGAGATGGGCCGCCCCTTTAGAAGAGCGATCAAGTGGTCGGTTATGCCCCGCGTATGGCTCATCTCTATGTGCTCCTGGCGACCACATCTGCACAGGGGGTGACCATCCGGATCCATGCATCATCCCGGCCGTGTACGTGTGTGTGTGTGTGTGTGTGGAACTGCCTTGCCTTGGCACACAGCTCCCTTTCAGCTGGGACGTAGCCTGCGACGACTGCTGACTCTCAAGGGAGGAAAAGTGGTCTGTACATATCGATCGCCATGAGGCGAATATCGCATATAAGTCAGTTAACAGCTTTGCTCTCATTTACTTGGCAAGTGTGAGGACACGTCGAGCCGGCGTGCTCTCTGCGATTGGGGCCTGGCGCGGTGTGGTGACAGAAGAGGGGAGGAGTCCACCACATCCTCGCCCAGCACCTGCACTGACAGCTGACAGAGGGATGGGTGCAGGGACGTGGCATGGCTGTGCGGCGGTTTGGCTTTGCTTCTGGATGCTTGCAGGCTCCGCCCTGTCAAGGGAGCCGGGCAACTCATGATTTGGGACGTGCGTTGAGCTCAAACGCTTTTATGGACACCCTCGGAGGCCGGGACCGGTGAAGGGGAAGGGAGGGAAGGGAGGGGGCTCGGCGAGCTTAGCACGCACCCACACCGACTTCGCCTCTCCCCCTCTTCCCCCTCTTTGCACGCGCTGCACAGCTTCCCTCGTCCCATCAGCAACTGCCCATTAATCAATCGCATCAGCCAGCCATGCCGCTGCGTTTCGACAACCAGGTTGCAGTCATCACGGGTGCGGGTGGCGGCCTTGGCCGTGCCTATGCCCTCCTGTTCGCCTCCCGAGGCGCCAAGGTGGTGGTCAACGACCTGGGGGTCACCACACACGGCGAGGCGGGCGGCAAGGGGGGCGTCAGGGCAGCCGACAAGGTAGGTACTACGGCGGATGGCATGCGATGCATGCCATTGGATGGCCAGATGCCATGTCAGGTGGACGGGTGGCGGCAATGCGGTCACGGCCATGTGTGTGTTGTTGGTGTTGAGTGTGTGTCAGGTTGTGGCGGAGATCAGGCGTGCAGGTGGTGAGGCGGTCGCCAACTATGACAGCGTGGAGTTCGGCGAGAAGATCATCCAGACCGCCATCGACGCATACGGACGGGTAAGTGGGTGCATGACCATGATATGATGGACACACTCACCCATCCACTCACTCATTCGCTCATACGGACGGATGCACACGTGTGTGTCGTGTGTATTGTGTGTGCAGGTGGATATTCTGGTCAACAATGCGGGTATACTGCGCGACGTGTCGTTTGCCAAGATGACTGCCAAGGATTGGGACCTCATCATGCTCGTACACCTCAAGGGCGCATACAGGTCAGCCAGCTGGGCACTTACTTCCCCGCACCTCTCTCTCGACATACGACATTGATTCGGTTTGCGTGTGATGCATCGATGGGATGGGATGGATGTGTCATCCAGCTGCACCAAGGCAGCGTGGCCGTACATGCAGAAGCAGAAGTACGGCCGCATCGTCAACGCTGCCTCGGGCGCCGGGCTGTACGGCAACTTCGGACAGGTAGGTAGACAAACATGAGATAGATGAGTGGGTGGCAGATACCTTTGTGTGTGCGTGTGTGTGTGTGTGTATCAGGCCAACTACTCTGCTGCCAAGCTGGGCCTCGTCGGCTTCAGCAAGACACTCGCACGTCAGATGCGATGCATGACACTGACTGCACCAGAAAGACAGACTGACAAGGCAGCACCCATCCACTGGCTGCGTGTGTGCAGGTGAGGGTGAGCGCCGCAATATTAACGCCAACGCCATCGCCCCCCTGGCGGGCACACGGATGACTGAGACCGTCATGCCACAGGTGGGCAAGAGCACACACACACGATTCCACACCACATAGTGAGTAGGGTGTGCACGTGTGTTGCAATGCAGGAGGTGGTTGACGCGTTGAAGCCCGAGTACGTGGCCCCGCTGGTCGCATACCTCTGCCACGAGTCGTGCAGGGAATCTGGAGAGGTAGGTACCGTACCCCTGCGGGATTGGATTGCCATCGTCGTATGTGTGGGCTGCATTGCACTTATCGACCCCTATGTGGACGTCTGTCTGTGTGTCTGTGTGTCAGGTGTTTGAGGTGGGTGCAGGGTGGATCTCCAAGCTGCGATGGCAGCGCACACAGGTGGGGGAGGGGATGCATGGGTAGGTGTAGGTGTGGGTGCGTGTGCTGGTCCGTGTTCATTATCCATCCATCCACCCGTCCCGTCCGTGGATGTGCGTCCGTCCGGCAGGGTCACATGTTTTCTTCCCCGACCTTCACCGCTGACGACGTCGCTGCCAACTGGGCAAAGGTACACACAAACACAAACACACACACGCGGGCACACACAACGGCACACTCTCACAAACAGACATGACAGACACGTAATTGCATCTCCACCCCGCTTGTCCAAACGTGTCCATGTGGGTGTCAGATCACCGACTTCACCGGCGCCACCTACCCCACCAGCCTGCAGGAGTCTATGGAACTCGTAAGTCCCTCTCGCTGGCCACACACGAACGCAGGCAGGCAGGCAGACAGGGAGGCACATGCATCTTTGAGCCTGCCTGTGTGTATGTGTGTGTGTGGTGCAGGTGATGCGCCGGCTGGAAGAGTTCAAGACCAGCGGAGCCCCTGCAGCAGCACCACCTGCAGCAGCACCACCCACAGGCGCGCCTACGACGCCCTCTGAGAAACTCTTCAGGTGGCGCGCACCGCACACACGCATACGAAGCCACACACTCGCCCGCCCGCCGGTGCATCAAATTCGTTTTCTGTTCGGCGCATTGCAGGGTGTTGGAGGCGTGGATCAAGGTGGGCGACAACGGGCAGAAGCTCGTGCAGAAGGTCAACGCGAGTTTCCACTTCGATATATTGACCAAAAAGGGCGGACCCATCGCAACCAGCTGGACCATCGACCTCAAGAACCCACCAGGTCCGCATTGCAAGGACGTTGCAATGCACCCCCGTCACACACACACACACGCGAAGGGGCGAGCAATCGTGCAATGGATGGGTCCGTATACGGGTGGGCTGCAGGTTCGATCTCTGAGGGCAAGAGCGGATCGTGTGATGCGCTATTCTCGATGGCGGATGCGGACTTCGTCAGCGTGGTGACGGGCAAGCTCAACCCGCAGATCGCCTTCATGCAGGTACACACCTACACACACCTACACGCGCACGCGCGCTAGTCATGTGTCCTATGTGTCTGGTTGTGTCGTTGTTTGTGTGCCCTGCAGGGCAAGATGAAGGTCAAGGGGAGCATGAAGGCCGCCATGAAGTTCACACCAGACCTCTTCCCACCGATGCCCAACGGACTCATGGAAATGGACCTCAACAAAGCTATCCAAACTTACTGCGGAGGTAACATCAACTCACCCACCACAGACACTCACTCCTCTCACACACACTTATATTTCTCTTGTGTTGCGTGTTTGCAGGCGCAGTACCACCTGCTGCTCCGTCAGCCCGACCTCCTCCAGCAGCAGCTGCAGCTGCTGGTCTGTCGTCAGCGGCCAGCCAGCTGAAGGCGGCCCCCCTGGTGTCCATGATGCAGACACACATGAAGACCACCGCTGGCAAACAGCTTGTCAACAAGGTGGGTGGGTTGGGTCAGCACAGCAGATAGATAGAAGATGGGCAGGCACCGAGGTGCACCTAAGTGGAGTGGACGGGTGGCGTGTGTGGGATGCGCGTGGTGTGCAGGTGGGTTATGTGTATCGGTTTGACGTGTTGCCCAAGAAGGGCGCGGCAGCCGTCTCTTTCACCATCGACCTCAAGAATGGTCAGCCGGCGCACACATAAAGGATTGTTGTGGCTTGCTTGAACCGTTGTGGTGTGACGCGGCGTGGCGTGGCGTGGCGTGATTTGTGTATCAGCTCCTGGCAAAATTGCCGAGGGAGCGCCGGAGGAGTGCGATGCCCACTTCACTATGGTCAGTCCGCACAGAAGAAAGAGAGACCGCAGGCAACCACGGAGAGAATTACTGCGTGTGTGTGCTCTGTGTGTGCAGGTCGATGAGGACTTCGTCAGCGTGGTGACGGGCAAGCTCAACCCGCAGATCGCCTTCATGCAGGTACACACACACATGAGCAGCCAAAGACACCGCATCCACTCCATCCCTGTGCACACACATCACATGCATTATGTGTCTTGTCTGGTTGTGTCGCTGGTTGTGTGAAGGGCAAGATGAAGGTCAAGGGCAGCATGAAGGCCGCCATGAAGTTCACACCGGACCTCTTCCCCGCACCATCCAAGCTGTGACGGACGAAGGAAGAGACGCAGTATACACACACATGCAGCCAGACAGACAGACAGACAGACAGCTGCCAAGGGGAAGGACGATATGGGTGATATGGGGGTATCTGTGTGCATATTTGCACTAAGTCTATCTGCCCCGTGCACTGCACACGACATGCGTGGGCCTTTCTCCATTGGTCCGGCCGACAGTGAGTGAGTGGCCGAGTGCCTGGGTATTTTCTGTATGTCCGAGTGGCAGTACACACCCTTTTTCAAGGTGGTCTGTGTAACTTTGTGTGTGTGTTGGTGGGGCCAGACAGTGAGTGCGTTTGTGCGTGTGATGCATTCATTGCCTGGACATCAGCACACGAGGGGGTGTGGGTGGATCGTTCAGTGGTGACTTTATTCATGGCAGTGCAGTGGCTGCCTCCACTCCAGCTGTGAATTCAGTTCTCGTGGGTGTGTCTCTTTCAAAAACATCATCCAACACACAGGCGCCATGTGTCCATGCCGCAATGCAGTGCCGCCATCGATGTGTGCGTGTGCATGGTGTGTCTCGTCACTTACCCAGTCGGCGTGTGTGTGACGAGTGTCCGTCGTCTTTACATATGTGCGTGTGTGTGTGTGTGTGAATTGCATGACCCTGTGTGTCTGACTGGTTGGTCGAGCAAGCTAAGCTACTTGTGGTCCCGGCCCGCACGTCAGAGCCGCCGTCACCAGCTAGCTACCACCGTCTGCACACATCACATGCAGACAGACAGTATACACATGTGCATATGATGGATGTCTGCTGCACCCACCCACCTGCTGTCTTGCGCACGACGCAGACGGCGTCCCAGGCCTTTTTGTTGACGGTGCTGATGACGCCGGTGTGGACCTCACAGTCGCCCTTCTTATGGTTGATCTCATACCCGGTGCACGACGGGGTGTCGAGGCACTTGTCGGCGCACTTCTTGTGCATCTCCTTCTTCTTGCCCTTGGCGTCGTCGAATGTGTACTTCGTGTAGTCCCCCTCCTCGTTCTTGCACGCCCCCGGGTCGCACCGACAAGCACCGCCTGACGGCCTCTCTGATCAGATCAAAGGCAGGCAATTAAGGCATGCGTGGCCGAGTGGATGCATATGGACGATTGATTCCTTTGTCACCGAATTCGCTATCTTGCAGGCCCCGTAGTTTGCTGTAAGTCTCAGCCTGCACACAGATGGACAAAAGAGAGAGAGGGCAGATCCATCCATATTCCATCCGCCCTCACCACAATGCGGACGTCGGAAGCGGTGACCGTCAGATCTTTCTCCCGGAACACGATTCCCGCAACCCCTGCGGGCAAATGGACAGATGCCACCATAGATCTAGCGTGCCGTGGTGTGTGTGGCCATCATCCATCCATACCATGCTGTGTGTGGTCTTCAACGCCACTGTCATTCTCAGCGGCCACGCTGGCGATGTTCACCCGGTCATGGACGCCCACACCATCGCTGGCATGCGTCGTGGGCAGGCTGGTGAGGCCAACAAGGCCAGCAGCAACGACAATCAACGCAAAGAGGCGCATCTTCTCCGCGTCTGGCTTGGCCGAAATCCTCTGTGGGCTAGGATGCGCCCCCCGGTATTACAACTTGAAGATGCTGGCTGAGCCGACTGATTTCCCGCCAGAGTGCCAGCGTGACTACTCCGTCCAGTGTTCCAAGTCCTTTTTCCCTGTCTCCACACAGGTAGCGTGCATCCAATGGCTGCACTGCATGATGTGACGCTGTCTTACCTGTGTGTCACTTTAGTGCTGGGCGAAGCCATCCTACAGTGGTCCCTGCGAGCGCAAGCAGCGAGGCATGGCTCAGATGAGCGACGAGCAGAAGGAGTCCTGGAGCATCGCGTGCGAGGACAACTACCCATGCCTGCCCGAACAATGTCCGCGAGGAACGGATTGGGAGCGCACTTGTCCAGCGGGGTAATGCTCCCCAACAAACACACACACACACACACTGATCTATCTGTCTTCATGCTACATCCTTGCAGCTGGCGCCATGTGTCCGGCGGGCTGTGTGTGGCGCCAGCTGACTTTGACCAATGCGACGCCAAGGTGCAGTTCGCCGCCTTCTCTTTGCAAGACAAACACGCATTCGCACAGAAATGCGGTCAGTCAGTGCACTGAGCAAGACACTTCGACATGTGCAATCGTCCGTCTACATGCAGGTGTGCGGTGGCCATGCCGGCGTCTCTCGTGCGCGCGAGACTACTCATCGGTAAGAGTGGAACAAACAAGAAGACAAGCATGCAGAGAGACACACCAACACGCCCTTGTATGTGTATCTGTGTAGGTGTGTCCCGAATACTGGCACGATGAGGGGGACTCCATCTGCCACGCCAACCCCAACATCTACACCGGGCCGTGTCCCATGTAAGTCAGTGGCCCACTCCATCCCACACATCACACAGAGACGCCCCAATGCACTGCACGCATTACATGTGTGTCTTGTCGTGTCCGTCCGGCAGGTACGCCAATCTGACAGGCTTCGACAACGAGCTCAAGGAGAACTTCGAGATCGTTTGCTTCGTCGCTTGGCCGTGCGCTTCACTGTGTGAGCGGGACTTCTCGGCCAAATGTCCGCTCGCCTGGCGGCTCCTTTGCCCGTGGATGTATGGATGAATGAATACGCTCATGCATTGCATTTGGGTCTTGTGGTCATCTCCCCGCATTCAGCCATGCACGGACTCTTTCTTTCTTCTTGTTCTCTTGATGAATGTCGCTCAGCGAGTGAGGGCGTGTGTGGCTGCAGCGGCGTGGAGGTGCTGCTTGAGCCACCGGTACTCACCCAAACTGACGAGACACAAATACACACAGACAGGGAGAGACACGCAGGCACTTCAGTGCACTCCTTCCCATCTGTCCATCTGCCCGGCTGACCAGGGCCAGTCGGCGTCGCATTCGGCGGCCTTCTTGCGTTTGGCCTTTACAGTGCACACACAACACAACACACGCACATACGTATGGGACCATGGGTGTGTGTATGCGGCGAGTGTGGTTTGTGGTACATACGTCATCGGATGCGTCGTGTGCCAAGGTGATGTTGGTGCAGACGCCTTTGTAGCCCTCGGGCGGCAAACAGGTCACGCCGCCTGCTGTCACGCCCGCGTCCATCCAGTCGATCGGGCATCTGAAATTGCACACACAGAAGGAAGGCACACACATGATGAAGTATAACTTTCTTCTTAGCTTATTCAGTGTCTGTCGCTACGTGCGGCGTAACGTGCCTGCTGGTGTAGTCGCGAGTGCATGTCTTGCGTGAGAGACAAGGGAAGTCCAGCTCACACTCATACGCCGCGCTCGCCACGCTGGCGGGCGGCAGGTCGGTGAAAGATCGGCGGGTTGGGCAGGCTGCGAAGCCGCGGGCCGGCAGGTAGACAGAGAGGGGGGCGAGGCACGTGCCGTCACTCAGGTGCCGCCAGGCGAGCGGACATTTGGCCGAGAAGTTCCGCTCACACAGTGAAGCGCACGGCCAAGCGACGAAGCAAACGATCTCGAAGTTCTCCTTGATCTCGTTGTCGAAGCCCGTCAGATTGGCGTACCTGCCGGACGGACACGACAAGACACACGTGTAATGCGTGCAGTGCATTGGGGCGTCTCTGTGTGATGTGTGGGATGGAGTGGGCCACTGACTTACATGGGACACGGCCCGGTGTAGATGTTGGGGTTGGCGTGGCAGATGGAGTCCCCCTCATCGTGCCAGTATTCGGGACACACCTACACAGATACACATACAAGGGCGTGTTGGTGTGTCTCTCTGCATGCTTGTCTTCTTGTTTGTTCCACTCTTACCGATGACTAGTCTCGCGCGCACGAGAGACGCCGGCATGGCCACCGCACACCTGCATGTAGACGGACGGTTGCACATGTCGAAGTGTCTTGCTCAGTGCACTGACTGACCGCATTTCTGTGCGAATGCGTGTTTGTCTTGCAAAGAGAAGGCGGCGAACTGCACCTTGGCGTCGCATTGGTCAAAGTCAGCTGGCGCCACACACAGCCCGCCGGACACATGGCGCCAGCTGCAAGGATGTATCATGAAGACAGATAGATCAGTGTGTGTGTGTGTGTGTTTGTTGGGGAGCATTACCCCGCTGGACAAGTGCGCTCCCAATCCGTTCCTCGCGGACATTGTTCGGGCAGGCATGGGTAGTTGTCCTCGCACGCGATGCTCCAGGACTCCTTCTGCTCGTCGCTCATCTGAGCCATGCCTCGCTGCTTGCGCTCGCAGGGACCACTGTAGGATGGCTTCGCCCAGCACTAAAGTGACACACCCGGGAAATAAATACATGCAGTGACACACACGTCATGCCATGCAGCCATTGGATGGCACTACCTGGGTGGAGACAGGGAAGAAGGACTTTGAACACTGGACGGGGTAGTCACGCTGGCACTCTGACGGGAAATCAGTCGGCTCAGCCAGCATCTTGTCGAGGGCCTCTTGCTTGAGCTCAGTTGGCTGTCGATGCATCAGAGATTGGTGCATGCAGACGCGATGGGTGGCTGTGTGTGGATCTCCACCTGTTCGCGCTTTTCGAGTGTCTCCTTGAGCGCATCGATCTCTTTTCTCTTCATCTCGTCCTGCGGGAACGATGGATGCACACAGCGTGTGTAATCTGTGTGCGTGTGTGTTTTACGCCTTGTGGGTCGTCTCCCAGCATGTCTGACTCACTAAACGTCTCTGAATGATCACAGACAGACAGACAGACAGACAGACAGAAGGTGAGACACGCGTGTATTCACGGACAATCTGTGGTTGTTTGTGTGTGTTGGTGCCTTCAGCGCTGATGATTGCTGAGAGGGGCCCTCCGATTTTGCTCGAGCGGCGCTTGTCTGCGTCGGTCTGCGGCGGCGCCTTGAAAGGCGGATTCTCTTCACAAAACACACAACCAGTACAACGACATGCATGGGAGGCATTTTGATCGTACCTTTGTGGAACTGTGCCTCAGCTGCACCCTCAGCGCCCCTCAGTGCAGTGGCCGCGTTCGTGCCGATTGCATCTGTTTCCTTGTCGAGCTCCATCGGACTTTCCTTGGTGCTGCCGGGCTCATCTGCGGATGTGTCGATCGGGATGGTGGCTTTCGATGGTTTGAATGGCTGTCTCTTGAGGATGGACACGCTGGACACGCAATGAGCGGTGGCCGCAATGAGACACAGAAGCAGCAGGCGCACCATCGTGTCTCGCTCCCTGGTGTCTTTGCCTCAGCGCGGTCTCTCTGTCTCTCTTTAATTTCCGTGTGGTGTGTACTGCGCCACGTACTAATACACACACATACAATACATCCAGGAACATTTCATTCAGCCAGGTAAGGTAAAGCGCCTCGATCATCGTCAGTGTCTCACACGTGCACGTCACCCTCATTGCCATCATTGCCTGCTTGTCTTGTCTGTCGTGTCTCGGGATGAATTAGGTCACTCACTCACTCAGCGACTCACTCACTGGCAAGTGAGTCCACATGCATCGCATCGCATCTATGCGTCACTCTGCTTGAATCTCGTGAATGCATTCTGGACGAGAGTGGTCTTGGCGACGAGCGGGTGGTCCGGACACACACTCTTCAGCCGACTGCACAATCACAATCACAATCACACGCAGGTCAGTCAGTCAATCACCCATTCATCAAATCGATCGTCGATGAGATGAGTGACATTGCTCGCCCACTTGTAGCACTGCTCTGCGTCCTCGTCCTTCCTCAGGTGACGATACACCGCTATCAGATTCGCCAACGTGGGAATGTCGTCACCATTCTGTTGCTGTGCTCGTTGGAGGTCTTCGAGCGCCTCCTGCCAGTTGGAGCGGGCCATGTTGGCGACCGCCTTGCCGTTCAGCAGCTGCACCGAACCCAGCGACTTGCTCTCGTCAGCTGCACACGCACATACACACATACAAGCATGCAACCATCCCTTCCCCACACACAGACGTGGTGGTGGATGCCATGCTCACCGTCCTCGGTTTCCGTCGGGTACTGTGCTTGCACGTCGCAGTATGTCAGATAAGCCTCCTGGTAGTTGCCCGTCCCTGAGAGAGATGAGATGCATGTGGTGTGGATGGCCAGCCGCCATTACAGGAGGACGGACTCACCCTGGTTGACCCAGCACGACGCGAGTTTCGTCACGGCCGCATCCTCGTTGGTCGAACTCTGACACACACAGACATGCAAAGACACACAAGGGAGCCATTCAGCCATCACGCACGGAGTGACTGACTGCGCGTGAGCGCATACCATTTGCTCCAGTTTCTGCTCGGCGAGGTCTACGCGGTCCATCAGCATGAGTATCTGGATGTGGAGCGCCTGCCTGCAGACACACAAAATGCAGACACACAGAGAGGCAGACGCCCGTTGAGAGAGAGAGAGAGCCACCAGGTGGCAGGCAATATTGATTGCTTACATCTCGAGTGTGGGGGTCTGCAGTGTCTCTTGCACGGCCTTCTGCAGGTCGTCAGAACCAGCCAATAACGCCGCGCTCAGATACTGCGCCGTGGCATCCTTGCTGGACTCACTCAGCTGCTTCACACCCTCCAGCAGCTCCCTCTTCGCACCCTCCTCCGTCTGAGGGACACACACACAAACAAACGAACCACAATATGGTTCCTGTCTTGCGCACAGGTCAGGCTCACCGTTTGTGCATATTTGGCTGCGATGGCGACTGCCTGCAGTGAGGGCGACGCGGCGGTTTCCCACTGCCTGATGGTGGCGAGATCTCCCATGGCGACCTTGGCCCTTGCCACGAGTGCGTCCCTCTCGGCCATGGCCATGTCGTTGTTGGGGAAGGAGCCCTCGGCGAGGCTGATGGCCTTGTCGTAATTGCCCACATAAAAGTGATCACGGGCCTGTGTGTGAGATAGACAACAAACATACACAACAAACAGGACAGTCAAAGGAAGGAGCAGCAGACGAGAGACAGAAGCTTTGCCTGCCTACTGTCTGCCTACTTGCGTCAGCTCGTCCTCGTCCATCTTGACGCACAAGGAGCTTAGGACAGTCCGCGGGTTGAGCAAGCAACCCTGCACTCGAAACCCTACTGTTTCACCTGTCAAGTTTGGCGGCTTCTGTGATGGTTGTAGGAGGTTGACATTCACTTAGCCTTGACAAAGGAAAGATGGCAGTGTTCATCGCACGCAGCATAGGCCTCCAACAGGGCGGGCAAGCGCTCTCTCCCCGGCCTCGGTGACACAATGGGCATGCAATGCAGACACTCACACCACAAGCAGCGCACAGACAGACACCCACGGCAAGTCAGTCACTCAGGATCTACAAGATGGCAGCCAGCCCACGCACTCGCACTCTCCCTCACTCCCACACACAAACGCAATCCAATTGTCGGTCGATCCGTCTTCAGTCTGTCCCTCGGGGGATCAAAAAGATGAGCCCAATCGCCCGTGAGCCAGACACCCCTCCCTCGCAACACACTTTGCACAACCGACACGTCCACACACGGCACGACACGAACAGCAGCAGCCCAGCCTGACAGTGACACTCACCCAGTGAAGCAATGAATGGCTCACGCACGCACGCACGCACGATGGATGGATGCTTCAGGCAGGCAGATGCAAAAACACTTATCGTTCCCCGACCGAGTAGCTACTGCTTGCCCGCCTCCGATACGACAGACTTGCCTGCCTCCCTGTCTGAGATTCTTGCCACCCCGTCGGCTCCCGCCTTCTCTGGTCAAACACCACCGAACGACACACAACAAGACAGACAGACGGCTAGGTGCGCACTGGTCATAAACCAGTGCAGTGCACGGCGGTCGCTGCCTTGCAGAGCTTGCAGGCTGGCTGTCAGAGAGAGGGGGACGGGAGAGGGGAGTGAATGAGCAGACAGGTCGGGAGAGGAGAGAAGTGCTACAGGGGAAAAGATTCGATCACCCAGTCAGTCAGTCAGTCAGCCAGTCAGTCGACCACCCAACCCACACGCAGTGTCAGCCACTTAGTTATCACCACACCACACGCACACGCACCCAAAAGCAGCCACCCGCCCGCCCGTCCAGGAAGTCACAATGAATGAAATGCAGCCGACCGCAACACGACCAACCGACCGACCACCCAGTCTGTGGCCGAAGTGCACTCGCGATGGCGATGGCTGCTCGTGGCTGTCTGTCACGGTGTCCTCTTAGGCGCCGTGCACCTTGACGTGCTCCTTCTCCACCAGACCCTCGCTGATCAGGAACTCAGCTATCTTGTGCCTGCGCCATTCATTCACAAGCCAAGCACAACAAACGTGTGTGTGAGGAAAGAGCGCCTCTCTCTGGGTCGTGTGTGACTCACCGGTGGTCGCCCTGCACCTGGATCACATGCCCTAGTTCAGGGTCATCGACGATCGTGCCATTGCAGTTGAAGTTCTGCACACACACACACACACACACACACACACAGAGAGAGAGAGAGAGCCATGAGCGCGTGCCACGTGCCGACTGACATTCGTACCTTCTTGAAGGCCTTGAGGAGTTTTTTGTAGTCGAATTGTGTGGAGAGTCCCTGAATGGTGGTCAGAGACTTCCGGCCGTTGCGCTGCTGATTGCGAATGTGGACGTAGTTGGCACCACCTCCAGGCAGGGAATCTCCAACACCATCGGCGCCTTCGTCAGCAAAGGGATCTGATGGACAGACGGACGAATCAAGCAAGTCACCACACACAATCAGACAGACAGATCGACATTAAGACACACGTGGGTCAGGTTAGAGGTGAGGAAGCTGCCCGTGCCCGTCTCGCGTGGGTGCTCTCTTACCGATGCCGCCCAGTTTACCGAGGGTATCGACGCTCATGCAAGCAGATAACCTGAGTGAGACACGACAACACACATCATCACCGCCCGTCCCCAGCACATGTGATTGAGACACTCCATGCAAGGCACCAAGCAAGCATCCTCCCGCACCACTGCCTCCCCCACACCCACACACACCGTCCTGTCTTCCCCCCTGCCCCTCTCTCGCCCGCCTCCTAGCCAGAGAGGCACACTATGCTGGCGGAACGGCCACTGACGGTCTTCTGACTGTGCGCACGGCACCCCTCCTGCCTCCCCGTCGCCCTGTGTCCCCTCTCTGACTACACGTGTGTGTGTACGTGCCCACCTTCTGTGTGTGATAGGACTCCGCCCGCTGGGATGCTCTTCGAACGCGAACTCGCTGGTACTCTAGTACTTCGACAGCCGAGGCGATAGAAAGGAACAGAAACTCACGTAGACAGACAGGTAGCTGCAATTGGCGAGCTATCTTGCGAGCCGAAGTGCGAGCTTCACGACAGGAATGCGTACTTCGCAGCATTCGAGTTAATTAGCGAGTCTGCAGCACTCTGACTAGCCTACGGCTGCCCTCACTCGAACTCTCACAGTCGGCACTTCCAGGACGTTCTGACCTCCATGACCGCCTATGTGGCCCACGCCGGACGTCCAATATTGGACAGCGGCGCCGCCCGGAAGCCCACCCGGCCCCAGCACCCCAGAGGCTCTCCTCCCAAGGCCGCACACCCCGCACACAAACCGCAAGCGGCACCCGACCAGCCACGGCTGCTGAAGCCCGTCCAAGTGGACGACTGGGCGACGCTGACAGCGCTCGACAAGCAGGATGCACTGCGTCAGGACTTGAGGCGGCGCATCGAGTTGGTCAAGGCCAGCATGGAGGTGGGCTCTCAAGAGACGAGGGCGGAGGTTGAGCACTGGAAGGAGAGGATAACGGAGCTCAGGATGGGGGAGGGGGAGGAGCATCGCGGACGGAGGGAGGAGAAAGACACCCTCGTCAGCGCCATCAACGAGTGTAAAGGTGGGTGAGCGATCTCTGCCAGGCAAACAGGCCTTCCATCTCTGTGTCTTGTGTTGTGTTGTGTATGTCAGCTCGGCAGGCGAAGCAACGGGCCTTGCTGGCTGAGCGTGAGCGCACTCTGGCGGCCATCCGAGAGGCCAATCAGGCCAAGAAAGCCGCCCTCGCCCACACCCGCGCCACCGTCCTCGAGCCCGCCCGCCACCACAACCGGTGTCTGGCCCACGACCTGCAGCAGAAAAGGCACCAGAACAACCACCAGGCCGAGGAGGACACGCAGCGGCGCGCGCGGGACAAGGACCTGAGCAGCGTGAGCCGGAAGCGCGATGCTGTCGAGTGGCTGCGGCACATGGTGATGGATGAGGAGACGTCGCTGAATGTGCTGCATGCCATTGAGAGAAAGCTGCTGGAGCACCACTTTAATAGCCGCCGGCCGCGGAAATAGCCGGGCGACGGCCGTCTATCACATGCCCCCGCACGACCATCAGCAGCTGCACCAGCACCAGCACCAGCATCACGGAGAGAGAGGGGCGGCGGCAATGCGCAGCAGTGATATCGGCCAATCCTGCGGACAGGTATGGGGGTCTCTGTAACACCCAGAGGCTGTGCGTGTCTGTTCGTGTGTCGGCTGAGTGTCATGGCTGTGTGCCGTGGCTGATTGATATCAATGGCCGGCCCTCTTTCTTTCAAGAGAGAGCGAGTATTGCGTGCTGCGTGCCGTGCGTGGTATCATCAGGGGGGCCCTGCCCTCCCTCTTGTGCTGTCTGTGTGCGTGTAAATACCTATCTGTTTTTCGGAAGGTGGCGAGTGTGGCCATGTGGCCAGCGGCGGTTGTGTTAACCCTGTTAGGTGAGGCCCCTCTCTCTCTCTCTGTCTTACCACTGAGTGCTGAATTGCGTGCGTAGCTTTGCCTCACTGTCTGCCTGTCTGCCTGGGACACACACGGTGTGGTACGTTTTTGTGTGTGATGGCACATGACTGCGATCGCATGGGACACTGATTGATGCCTGGCCTGAGTGGGTAAGATTTCACTTCTTGCCGCCCTGCCCTGTGTGTGCCGGGATGATCGATCAATCAGCCAAGACACGTCCCACCAACAAACACACCACACCATACCGCCACCACACCACATCACGCAACGCAACGGAACACGCCCAATCAGTCAAAACTCCCCCAAACAAGACAAGACAACATGAGACAACACAAACATTCAAAGGGCGAAGCGAGTGTGCAGGTGAATGCATGCAGCGGGGAGGGGGGGAGGGGGCGGGGGGCATACACACATCCACACATGCACCCTCAGACAGACAAGACACAGGAAGGGCAAGTTGGGGGGGGGGGGGG
>CDMY01000212.1:138754-155921 GCA_001179505.1 Vitrella brassicaformis
GGGGGGGGTGAGGGTGGGGGCTGGGGGAACGAAACGAACACGAACACACACAGCCACAAAAAGGTCATTCATGTGTGTTTGTTGATTGGGGGGGTGTGGTGGTGGCTGGCTGGCTGGCTGGCTACTCATCCATCTCTCTCTCTCACTGGTACTCGTGAGCAACAACTTTCTACAACAGAGACAGACACCGATAAAGGACCCGCGCGCCAATCTTGAGGGACAACGAGGGAGGGAGAGCGGGACGATCCCTAGCAAAGGTAGACAGACAGACAGACGGACGGACAGACAGAGAGGTTGCATATTCCACAGACGACAGACAGAGCGTTAAGAAGCGTTAGGACACAGATATGAACGATGCTATGATGCAGACAGAATATCACACAAAGCATAATATTATCCATACGCACTGATGATCAGTCAGTCGAGTGAGTGAGTGAGTGAGTGAGTGGGGGTGGATCGACGACACGGCCGACAACAGTCAGTACTGACACACACGGGT
This sequence comes from Vitrella brassicaformis, assembly GCA_001179505.1. NCBI lineage: Eukaryota > Vitrellaceae > Vitrella > Vitrella brassicaformis. The sequence goes on from CDMY01000212.1 coordinate 139,254, forward strand.
TCTAGAAGGTGCAAGATGCAGGCAAGTCGTGCAGTGGGCGCATCGCATCGCCCGAGAGGTTTGAAAGCGTGTCAGGCCGCCGTACACATGGCTCCCCTCTCTCACACGCACACGCACATACACATGCACACGCACCCTACTACCCTTGACATCGCTCCACAGCACACCACATCACACCACACCACACCATCGTCAGTCAGTTCAAAAGGTTCAAACAACAGCCTTATGGATACAATTCATGTCCCTATGTGTCGGGAAAACTCTGCCCTGGTGGGCGGGGGAGTGACTGAGTGAGTGAGTCAGTCGCGGGCAGGAAAGATACATACATCGGGACGCACAACAACACAAGAGCACAAGCGGAGAAAAATACTAGATGAGTGTGTGTGTGTGTGGGTATAGAAACAAACAAACAGACAGACAGAGACGTACACATGAAGGAAGGTGGGCAGGCAGGCAGGTAAGTGTAAGTGTCTCTCGGGGGGCTGGGTGTGGGTGGTGTGTGGTGTCTGTCTAGCTAGACGGAAAAACGGTTCGCAGGTTCTTTCCTCCCTCCCTGGCTCCCTCCCTGCGTCATATCAGGTTACTTACCTTTCCCGCCACGTTCAGGTATATTCATCCCCATCTATTGATGCCATCCATCCACGCGTCTGTTCCATTCGTCTCTCTCTCTCTCTCTCTCTCAGCCTCCACAGTCAAGTCAACAACAGGCAGACTCAGACACGGCCACAGTCAGCAAGCCAGTGGGGCAATGAGTCGATCGGTTGGTCGCATCCCACATCCCCCAACCATCCCATTCACCCGGCCACCTCGGCAACCACAGAGTCAAAAACCTCATCAGCGCCGTCTCGCGGACCTGACACATACACACCACACATACACACTTCACACATGCATCCCTCCCTCCCTCAATCTCTCTCTCTCTCTCTCTCCTCTTCTCTCTCCTCGGCTCAGCTCACCTTTGAGGTAGAGGTTGACATCCGAGAACATCTTGATGGGCGGCTTGGTCGGGGCCTCGGCCTCCGTGTCGTCGATGACCTTGAACTGCGCGTCGAAGAAGTGTCGCTCGTCATCGTTGTAGCCGTCGAGGTCGCTGGGCCGTCGGGCGGTGGTGGCGGGGGTGATGGGATCCTCTTCGAGCAGCTCGAAGTTGGGCGAGTTGGGGCACCAAAAGAGGTTGTTGGACGTCACGCCCAGACCTGCACACAGGCGGATGGGGGGAGGGACGGGGGGAGGGATGGGGGGGTGGGTGAAGCAAGCCCCGCATGGCATGATGACATTCCCCTGACCGACCGTTGAGAATGTGCTTGAACTGGTTGGAGCAGTGCTTCCAGTACTGGGCGTCCTCGTACCTGCAGCCATCAACGCACTCACACACACGCAATCAGAGAGACCTGCAGGAGCTTTGTGAAAGCGTCCGTACATTCTGTCTGGGTCCATGTCGTTGTTGAGGTGAATGACCTCTGGCAGGTCAGCGAACTCCGACCCCGCCTGCTGCGACATGAGCATCAGCTTCATCGGCTTGCCCTGACGCTTCTCGCGAAGCTTCGACAGCAAATCCTCGATCTCGCCGCGGGTCGCCTCGCCCGTGCGCACAAACAGCACCTGCAACACACACATTTTGGTGGCGTGGCATATGTGTGTGTGTGTTTGGGGGGGGGAAAGTCACCTCGTCGGCTCTCTGCACGGTGTAGTGGAATCTGTTGGCCCTCTGTGAGTATCGTTTCTTCATGCGTTCGAAGACGGGCCAGATATTCTCGACGGGGTCGTCGCCCTCCTCCACCTCGTGCGCATACGACAGGCCGTGCCACTTGTTGTGGAACACTCGACCCTACACACACACACACACACGGGAGTGTGGGCAAGGAAACGAACGGGTGTCTGTGCGCGGAGACGTGTACCAGGTCGTGGTCGTAGTAGAGCATTTCGGGGTTCCACATGTCAGTGAAGTCGCTGGCGATCATGTCGGACACATCGCAGGTGAACGAGGTGCGCGTGAGGTCGAAGGGGTAGCAGGGGCCGTCGTACTCCACCTTGTGCAGCAACATACGAGCCGTGCAACGCGCGCCGAGCGGCACGATCTGAGACACACACACACGCACACACGTGGGGTTGTTGCAAAACCGGTGTGTGTGTGTGTGCGTGTGGATGGATTGATGGATGGATGGATGGACTGGCACTCACCCCAACTCGTGTGTAGTCGCTCAGCCTTCCTGCGTGTCGGTACAGCACGGCACTCTTGGGCGCGGCCTTGACGCTGAAATGGATGGCCACACACAGAGAGACGATGCAGCCATCATGTCTGTTGCTTGTCTTTGCCAGCCACCCACCTACCGTGAGAGAAGTCCCGACTTGCCGATGAAGAGAGTGTTGAAGTCGCCTGTGGGGTCGAGTGAGTTGATGTAGGCGCCCGTCCGCAGACCCTTGAGCGACGCCGACAGGTCCACCCACATCGGCTGACATATCGACAGACAGACACATCGGGATGTCTGTCTGTCTGTCTGTCTGTCCGTGTGCCTGCCCCGTCACAACATTAACAGACGTACGTGCACGTTGTATTCTGCGTCGGTGTTGTTGACGATCCGCAGAGAGGGCGGCGCTGACGACTGGCCGTCATCATCCTCCGCCTCGGTGAGTATGCCGATGTTGCCGTCGTAGAACAGCACCTGGCACACATGAGGGGAGAAGAAGTGGAAGGCCGCTATGTAGTCCACCACACTCGCCGGCGGAACGTCAAAGGACGTCTCGATCACACCGCCCTCTCCGAGAGAGAAAAAGGCGAAGGGCTTGGTGCTCTGCGCCTTCTTGCCGTTGCCCTTGCCGTTGCTGAGGGCGTCGGCAGCAGCAGCGGCAGCAGTGGCAGTAGGGACCTGGCAGAACTGAGTGCCGGGGTCGTGCCTCGGTGTGTCGTCGCCCGCTGGGTTGAAGATGTAGATGCCTGGCGTGATGGGCGAGGGGCTGGCCGACTGCATCGCCTGCAGCCATCCCATCCCACGACACACACAGGGAGGATTGCGATTGTTGTCATGCGAGGAGTGGGTGTGGGTACCTAGGTACCTGTGTGAAGCCATTTTGCAGCGCGGGCCAGCTGTTGCTGACGCTGTAGCTGTGGTCGGTCTTGTTGACGAATTTGATCTTGTGGGTGCCGCCCTTGCTCCGCGCCCACACGTCGAAGCCCTTGCCGTCGGTGAAGACCAAATGGGCGTGGGGGAAGGGGTCGCCGTCATGCGTCGGGGAGTCGGGCTGCACATGGCGTTACATTGCGTTGCAGGCAGGTACACATCACACCCACACACACACAAAAAGAAACTCTCTCTCTCTCTCTCTGTGAGAGTGTGTGTGTGTGTGTCACCTCACTTACCCACCTGCATCATTGAGTGTGACAGCTGTTTCTCCAGCCGTCTGTTGCCGGCAGTCCCTCCCTCCACCACCACCGTCTCCGTGTGGAAGAGGCTCAAGTCGATGCTCTCAAACATCAGCCGGTGGCCCTTGCTGTTGGGGTGCGCCGGGTCGAAGCTCACCCCATCAAGCCACTTGCCCGTCCCGCCTTTGGCCTCGAGATTGGTCAGGAAGTCGAGCACGGGCACGCCCCAGCCCTTCATCTTGGCCTCGGTCTGCTTGAGCAGCGTGTAGTGGTCCTTTGTGTAGTCGCCGTTGGGGTACACGCCGCCGAGAACGGGCCGCGCATTGATGTCCTTGATGAGCTGGATAAGGTGCTGAATGCCCGACTCGAACCGCTGCTTGGCGGCGTGGCGCTGGTGGGCCGGACAATGAGCCAGACCCTCGTTGCCCAAGGACAGACCGACAATCACTGCAAGCATCCCATCCGGGAGGGGAGGGAGGAGCCGTGTGGGCGTGTGGTGTGGGTGGGCAATGGTGGGGGTGGTTGGGTGGGTGTGCGTACCAACTTCAGGTTTGTGTTTGGGGACGACTTGGTGGAACCGCTCGATAGTGCGGCCGACGTTGGCCCCGCTCTCACTCTCGTTGATGAGCTGGTGGCCGTACTGCTTCGACAGATGCTCACCTGTGCCGACACGACACCAACACACACATCCACATGCACAGTGCTTCGCGTGCTTAAGGGATCGTTTCCCCCACCAAGCAGCGTGGCCCATCCGCGCATCTTCCATGAGTTGTAGCCGTACGCAACCGAACTGTACACACACACACACACACACACACACAGAGCTCAGACGAACGAATCTCGCTGTATCCCCCAAAGCCGCCTGAAGGGATCCACGCGGCGCCCACCTGCCGATGACGACAATCTTGAGGCCACCCCGTGTGGGCGGGGGAAATGTTGGGGGCGCAGGTACTGTCTGTGGGGGTTTGAGGACAAAGCCAAAGGGGTGGGGCTGGATGTACCCAAAACCACCGTCGTCAATGATGATGTCTGCACACATACACACACACATAAGGGAGGGCACACCGAGCTCAGCTCGGCTGCAGTAAGTCCCGCGCGCTGACCTTGGTCTTCTACTGGTACCCATCTGTTCTCGGTGCAGCCGTCCCCCTCCCAGACGGTCTCGCCGTACTCGGTGAACCTCACGTACTTGTACTGCACCTTGCCACCCACCGCCACATGCTTCGTCACCGGCACCAGCTTGGGTGTCCACCACAGGGGGTACTGCCCGCTGCCCGTCGTAAGCTTGACGCACTTCGTCACGTCCCAGCTGCCCAGCTCTGCTCGTACACACACACACACACAGATGAGAGTCATTGCTGGCGTGTGTTTGTGTTTGTGTGTTTGTGTGTGTGTTTGTGCCTTTTCTGTTTGTGCGCACCAGGTATAGAGCCGACGATGCCGATGCTGTCGCCGAAGCTGGTCTCGGCCCGCACCTGGAACTTGTACATCGCCTCCAGAAAGTCAGCGGGGCGAGGGGCTCGGAGGCCGTGGGGCGAGTCGGGCTGGGCGGGCGAAGGGATACCAACGATAGATCAGCGAATTGCAAACGTCATCGCTTTCCGCTTCCAGTACACCTGCCGCGCGAGCTTAGCTCGCAGGGGAAAAGAGCTGACGAGGTCAAGGGGATGGAGGTGGAGGCGGACACACAGGGGGAGGCAGCCCCACCAGATGACAAGAAAGAACAACAGGGGGCGGCCGACAACGAGCCCGGCAACGGTGCTGCAGCTGCACCACAGCCGGATGCTGCGGAGGACCAGAAGGCCACAGAGGGGACGGCGGTCGAGGACAAAGACAAGGGAGAGGGGGACAAGCAAGACGCGACGACGGATGAGCCGGCACAAGAAGACAAACCAGCGAAAGACGAGGATGCAGACAAGCCCCAAGGGCAGGAACAAGCAGAACCCCCGGCCGAGCCAGCTGCCGAGGAACACAAGGAAGAAGCCCCTCCCAGAGAGGCGGCGGAGACAGATGAGCCCCAGGCAGCCGATGAGAAGCGACAAGGCGGCGGAGAGAGGGAGGGGGAGAGGGAGAGGGAGGTGGAGGGGGAGGGGGAGGGGGAGGGAGCGGGACAAGTGCCAGATGAGAAGGTCGAAGAGGCGGCGGCTGAAGGTGGGGAGGGGCCGCAGCCGGAGGGAGAAGGTGAAAGTGAAGGTGGGCCGCCGCTTGTGACTGAGACGGCGAATCACTTGAGAAATGACATTGAGCGGACTGCACAGACAACAACATCGGCAGTCCTGACGCTGCAGCAGGCTATCGTGAGCAATGCCATTCCGTATCTGCCAAAGACGTTCGTTCGCGTGTCCATCGATTTCCTTCTCGTGTCGTGTAGGGCCGCCTTGGTGTGTCTGCTGATCTGGTGGACGATCCAGCAAAGAAGGAGGAGATCAAACAGGCGCAGCAGTAAGCCAACCAACAAACGTGAGATGGATGGCACACCACAGACACTTCTCTCTTGCCGGTGTTTGTTTGTTTGTCATGTGTGTAAGGTCGCTGCAGGAGGCCGCTGATGAGCTGGAGCGCCTCCGCGACTCACTCCAGCAGCCAGACAGCGCCAAAGCGGCCGTGGTAAGCGACACGCTGAGCATTCATGTGGGCCGTGCACAGTTCAGGTGTGTGTGTGTGTGTGTGTGGATGTGTGGGTATATCAATCAGAGTGCGTCAGAGGAGGAGGACAAGGGCCCGACGCCGATGCCTCCCGTCAAGGACCTCCTCGACAACCTGGACAGGAAGCAGGTAGGGCGCGATTGCGACACAAGACGGGGGAAATCACGCCTCGCCTCGCCAGGCTCATTTGCTGTCTGTGTGCCTGCAGGTGCCTTCAGTGGTGGGGTCGTCATGCAAGGACGCAACGGGAGAGGAGCCACAAGACGCAAGTCAGTCGGTGATCGGGAGAATCTGTCCATTCTACCACCTTACTGTCTGTTTGTCTGTGCGCTGTGCAGGCGAGCTGAGTTTCGACGAGCGGGCGATGCAGGAGGTCAGTGAGAGGTCCACGATATTCCACACGAGAAAGGATCTGGTGTGTGTTTGCGTGTCTTACCAGGACATGGACAGCCTGCGTCGAGTGCGTCGGCAGCTGGAGTGTGACGCAGAGGGGCGCGACCTCATGGTCAGTCAGCACATGGCGGGCAGGTAGCGTGTATGTCAAACCATACATCTATTGCCTGCTGCTGCAGGAGGGTGTTGAGGCGCCAGTGTATGAGGCGGACTATGTTGACGACGACCTATCGGAGCTGAAACGAGTCAGGAGACAAATAAGGTCGGTCCGTCATTGTCATCCCTCTTAGTCGTCAATCCATCCATCCATCCATCCATCCATCTGTTTTGTCCATGCAGGTATCTGTTTGGCGGTCTGCTGCAGTCCCTGCCCGCACAAAACGCAGAGTGAGTAGGGCCCTATAAGGGGCTGCGGATGACGCGCTGTGTTCCCTGCTCACGTGTGAGTGTTTGTCAGGACTTTGGCGGAGCAGTTGAACCTGCCCAAGTTCCCACCAGACCCCAGCGATTTGTCCAAGGTAACTAACACAAAAGGATGAATCGATTCGATCGACGATGTCTCTTGCCCATCCATCCATCCATCCACCTATACGCATCATTCGTGTGAAAATGGTCAGAGTGCGACGCCTGTGGTGAGCGGCAAGGAGGATGACCGGCCACTCGTGCCGCACAGAGACGACTACCGTAAGTCAGCCGAGTGGTCACCTTCGTCTGGCAAATGGACAATTTATTGCCTGGGTACCTTCTGTCACCACCTGCAGGCCCTGCCCGCCCACAGGGCAGGCATCGCGAGTCGCGCAGCACATTGGACGGCGGGGTGGTGAGAGGGCGGGGCTATGGAGAAGAGAGGGAGGGCATGCTGGATGAGGAGACGCAACCAGAGGACGACAGCACCAGCGGAGGCAGACGCAGACCCTCACATAAAGTGTGGCAGCTCGGTCCACAACATACAGACGCGCAGTCATTCGACGCTGGGTCCTTTCTGTGTTTGTTTGTGTCAGGGTGTGCGTCGCGGTGAGGAGGCGAGGCCACCTGGCGGTGATTGGGCATCTGAGGTCATCAAGTTGAGTCTGGACCCCGACAACCAGTGGGAGTGGGGCAGAAACAGGTCCATGCAGCCATACGGTCAGTCAGTCAGTATGGGCAGCAGCCTGCTGCTCACGGACATCACACGCAGTTCCATCATCCATATGCATTCACGCGCATGACATGACAGGTCGCGGTGACCCCTCTCAGTTGTTGAAGGAGTTGGATTTGTCGTATGGCGTCAAGGACCGACAGCGCGCCTCATGGGAGACCCCACACACATCCAAGGCGGGTGGACCGCCAGCCGACCTGCCCCCGCCACGCGCAAAAAGACCTTCTGCGTACTCGGGTACAGATGAATAAGATCCGTTCAACTCAACAGGCAGCCCAGCCAGACACATATGTATATGTTCATCCATCTAGCCATTCGTTTGATTGATGTGCCTGCCTTTCTGTGGTTGTGTGTGTAGGTGAGAGCCGCGGAGAGAGTGAGGAGGTGCCGCCTCCCATTTCATACGCCAAGCAGCACAGCGGCTATGCGCGTGAGCAGCCCGCCGCCGCCAAGAGCAAGCAGCGAACCCAGCAGCAGCAGCGGGGGCAGGTGAGGTGTGTGGACAGCGGAGGGATCGGAAGGAGGGAGGGCTGCACGGGAAGACCACGAGCCAAGCCACATTGCTTTCCTCTGTGTGATGTTGTGTTGTGTTGGGCTGTGTTGGGTTGGGTTGTGACTCCTCAGTTGCAGCCTGAGGGTGGTTATGCGGCTGTTCAGCCGGCTCGGGAGAGGAGAGGCCGTGGGGGCTACTAGACACACACAAGCAGACATGATGGATGGATGGCTGGATGGATGGTCGGGTGGACGGTCATGTGGGTCTGTCGGTGAGTGTGTGGATCGAAGTTGACCAGATAAGAATGAGACGATCTAGATGTGTCAGTCTGTCGTCGTTGATTTCTTGGCTCATTGATGAAGCAATATACCAATCGAACTGAGAGACAACCAAGAGTATTGATTGCACTACGCGCCGACCCACACTCCTGCGGGCAAATGAGTGAGTGACACAAGGTTGCACACGATGGACGGCATCAGATTTCCTATTGCTCTGTATGTGTGTCCTGTCTTGGTGAGCGAAGAGTCAGAATTGTAGGCACGCACCAAGCCCCTGCACCATACGCAACACATCGAGCCAAGTGCAAAGGGTCCCAACGGTGAAGAGAAAGGCGACGCACAAGCTCGATCTCGCCTTTTGAGGAAGTCCTACTTTAAACGAGCCAGCCCCATCTTTGTTCCTGAGATATATGCCACACTTTGACCACAAGGGTGCTGACACAGTCGACATAAACATGGCTGCATGAAGGTCAATCGATGTCATGTCACGTCGGGACATGCAGGTGACACAGCTCACCACCGCAAAGAGCCCACCGAGGACAAGCAACAAACACCAGCCATCTACAGAGGAGGCGAGACACGTGTTTGTCTGTCTGCGAAGGCCATCCATCAGCTGTCCTGCTCTTCGTTCTGGAGTGTGGTCAGCGCATTAGCCAGCGCCACCGCCTGTTGAGCCGCACTCTGCAGCTGCTTGGCGTCAGGCGCCGTCCGATGACGACCTCTACACACACCACACCACACCACATCACGCAACCTCACCCACGACGATCAGGTGTGCACTTCTGCTGTCTGGATGCTCACTTTCTCGCAGCAGCCATGAGTTTGGTGGGACTGTCAGTGTCTCCTTCCTCGCCCGGCTGGCCAGCCTCGTCTCCCCCTTGATGGTCTTGCTTGAGCTGTCTGGACGTATTGGTTCGCCGGATACCGCCACCAGCAGCCTCTGAAGCGGGGTTTCTGGCGTCGGAACTCTCAAACAACACCCGTCGGACCTTTACCTGCACAACACAAGACGACACCAACCACCACTCACTGACCAAGTGGTGAATGGACACAAGGAGACATACATACCTGTTTTCCTGCGCCAGCGCGTCTGTGGCCGTCGTCTGTGACCTTGGCGTCGTCCACGCCGTGCTCCCCGTTGTCCCCTCCGTCAGCCGCCCTTGGAGCGGTCTTCGTGGGAGAGTCCGCCGACTTGTCTTGTGTTGTGGGTGGTGCGGCAGTGCGGCTGCTGAGTTGGGCTAGATGAGAGAAATGGGCGGTCGTGCGCAGACCTGAGGGACACATTTCCCGTGTCTGCAGGGGGGAGGCTTCTGCATTGTGTCGACTGACTTACCCATCTGCGTGGCCGTCTGAAGGTCTGCGACACCGATGCTATCCCACCTGTATAGCCAGCCGTGAGACAACCGACAGACAGTAGGGAGTGATGCCTGGACCGTTTAAATACCTACCCACCTTTTGCCGACAGGTAGTTTTCGAACTCCTGTCTCAGGGTCAATCTCGCCCTCATGCCTGATGCGCTCACGCTGAGACTGGATCGACTGCACAGAAAGAGGACGGACGTCATGTCAGTCAGGAGTGGGTTACTCTCCAACACCTACCGCAATGAGGGGTACGCTGGTCTTGAGCGTGCCCAGCAACTCCTCAGCCTCTGTAGCCACACACACAGCCAGCCATGGCCATGGAGCCATCCCTCCCACTGTGTCTCTAGCTGTGTCGTTGCTTACTCGCTTCGCTCATTTCTGCGCCGCCCCGCTCCCCTTCCTCTTCTCTGTGTTGCGGCACGTCGGCAGCCACAGGCGCCACAGGAACAGAGGGCGGGGGCAGGTGCATCGTCGTCAGTATGCTCGATGTGGTCGTCGAAGACGTGTCGGCAGCCTTTGCCGGGGAGGGCAGTGTGAGAGGCACGTGAGTGTCGGAGCCGTCTGATTCGCTTGGGTGGAACCATGGATGGCTGAGCGCCTGCAGTGCCGACGCGCGCTTGGCGGCGTCGCGTGACATCATCCACTGAGCGAACAGAGCCACATACAGTAGTGTGGCTGGGCGTTATTGATTGATTTAGCCGCATACGAGGAGTAGGTCTCTAGCAGCCGCAGACACCGTGGCCCAGTTTTGGTGCCGGAACGACACACTGCACCTGAGACAGAGACACAGTGGGAGGGATGGCTTGCCATGGCTGTCTGTGTGTGTTACTTCAGATTGCGCCTGAGGATGTCCTTGACATTGTGGCCCCTGGTATAAAACGCGGACACTCACTTATGCACACACTATGGGCGGTCATACTTGCCTGAATGGAGGAAAGCCGACTGGTCGATGTGTGTGGGAGCAGAGACACATTTGTACAATGAGTGGCTGGCGATCTCTTCAGGTGTAGCGTGCGCTTACCGACCCAGCATGATGTGAAGAATGACACTGAGCCACACACAGGCAAGCCGGACAGACAGATATGCAAGACCTTGCAGCATCTCTCCCTCTTGCCCCCCCCCCCGTACCCAGCGCCAAATACGTCGGCCTTACAGGCATAGGGCTTGTCCTCCAGGATCTCCGGAGCTGCGCACGCACACCCACACCCACACAGGCACTCCTCCTCTGCTGTTCAGTGGCCTATCTGTCCGTCCCCCTCACCGACGTATCCCGGCGACCCGCATCGCATCTTCATGGCTTGCTCCTGACTCAAAAATGCCGCCAATCCAAAATCGATCAACTTGATGGAGGTGGGGTCGTCCTCGCGCTCTATGATCAGGTTCTCCGTCTTGAGGTCTCGATGGACCACCTCATGCTCAGCCAAGGTGACCAGTGCAGACAACAGACGACCGAGAGCTATGCGTGCCGACGGCTCATCGTATGGACCTGTAACACCATGGATTGCACCGAGCGGAAGGACTGATGATGTCTGCAGCTTGTCGAAGTCAGCTGACCGTGTTGTGCGATGTGGTCGAAGAGCTCGCCTCCCTTCAGGTACTCCAGAACAAGAAACACGTGGTTCGCTAAGCACACAAACAAGGGGCAGGTCGGCAGAGGTGTCACGCGTGTCTCAGTGTCTCTAATGCCGCCTTGTGTACCCCTCTCGTATGCCGCGAAGAGGCGGCTGACGTATGGGTGCTGAACCTTTCTCAGCACCCCTATCTCAGTTGCCAATTTGCTCTCCTTGATCCGCCTCTTGTCGATGGCTGATGGAGGCACACACACATGCTGTGCTGCACATGCTGTGCTGCAGCTGCCATTGTCTCTCTGTCAGGGTCACCCTTGACCACCACCTCCTCCCCTGTAAACAGGTGTTTCGCCATGTACACCTGAAATCATACGCACACACTTGTAAAACATCTCTGCAGCCCTCTTGCCGCCTGTCTGTCTGTCTGTCCTAATCTACACCGACCCACCCGAGCAAAGGACCCCTCGCCCACACATTCAGTGAGCTTATAGATGTCGCTGAACATCAGCTCAGTGCTGCCCAACTGCAGCAGGATGCTCCGCCACTTTGAGCAGTATGACCAGTCGGCCTCCGTGCATATGCTGGCGGGCGCCCACTTGCCGTCCGCAGGCGAGGCGCCTCTGAACGCCTCAAAGTCCTCCTCGCCATTTGTGGGGGCATGGGAGGCCGATTCACCACAAGCATCGGCAGCCACTGCCTGCATCAAAGATGGTTGAGGAAAGAGGCGCTGGATCGTCTGCGTCGTGCATGGCTTGAAATTCGTGTGTACCGGCTGTGTTGGGGGCGATACGATGGGCAGCGTGCTCTGTGCTGGCAGTGAGGGTGCAGGTGCTGGTGGGGCAGTGCACTGAAACTCGTGCTCGCCAGACCGGCTGATGAGGTACAGACAGGGGCTGCAGTCCAAGGCAGGCCCACATCCGTTCACGGCAGTGACGTATATATGGACAGGTAGGTGCAGTGCAAGCCTGTTTGTCCCTTAATTGTGTGCGTACGGTAGGTACCCCTTCTCAGTGATGTTGTTGACGAAGCGACCTGATCGTGAGATGCACACTCAAGTGGATCGGATGCGTCCGTGACTTGTTACTCTCTTTGATGGGTATGCGGAACTTGGCCTTGGCGTCGTGTGTCATGGACTCGTGACGCCAAAGCAACAGCTCAACTCCCGTGTCATAGGCACGGAAACTCACGTGAGTCGTCACGCCTGAACACAAACAAACCATGCCACTGAGACTATGAGTGTGCGCATCAACCGTACGTATACCTGTGACTTACCTGTGGCCAGCGGCAGATAGTAACGCTGCCTTTCCATGCCGAGCTCCTCATTCGAGCCGGAACGCTCCACCATGTTCTGATGCTTGCCAAGTCAACGGCATGGGTGGGGTGGGTGGGGGTTGAAGGGAGAAAAAACGGTATCAACGGTCTTCTGACTTTCTTCAGGTCCAAGACCCGTGCTATCTCCCTTCTGAAGTAAGCAACATGCACACCTGTGTGTTGTCAGTAAGTCCCATTTAGCCGTTTCAGGCAAACACCGGTCGAAAAGCCCGCTCTCATCTGCATCGATGTGTGTGTCCGTGGTTTCAGGCTCTGCAAAGGCCGCTGACGGCCGGCCGGCATCGACAACACAATGTTGGAGTTTGAGGAAAACTACCGCCGCATATCGACCCTCTTTGATGGACTGGAGCAGGAGATTGCCCGCCTGCACGCACTCAGACAGCAGCACATCGGGGAGGGGGAGGGGGAGGGGGACGAGCAGGGCGGCGTGCTGATGCTGGTGGACTTCATGCGACACCGGCTGCGCAAGCTCAAGTACCAGCTGGACGGCCCCTCACCCCAGCTGCTCGCCGAGGGTGGACATGCAGACGCACACGGATCCTTCCCAGCCACAGCCACACACAGCCAGCCATCCTCCGGCACACAGACTAAGAAGCTGCCCAGATACGAGAAGCAGTCGATGCCCAAACCCCTGACAGATCTGCACAGAGAGAGAGGGCAGCAAGCCATCGGGAAACAACAACAGCAGGCCACACACACACACGCGGTTCCGGCGATTGAGGAGGGGAGGGGCGTGGTTGCGGGGATGGTGCAGCAGCGTGTGACACCAGGGGGCGCTGGTGCTCGTGCACCGAGCAGCGGTCATTCGAGCCGGTCTCGGCTGATGCAGGGTGTGATTGGGGGTGGGCTGGAGGGGCCGGAGGGCGGGGAGGCCGACACGGGCCAGCCGGCTGTGGAGGACATCATACATGTCCGGAAGAGAGAGACCACACGCACCCGCACACCGGCGCGCAGATATCTGTCCCTCTCTCTCTCCATGTTCGCAGGGTCTGCTGACGGTGTCTCCCCACCTGTCTTTGCCAGCCACACTGGAGGTGTCGGAGGGCGTGCTGAGGCGCCTCGTCCAACAGGCCCTCGCCGCCGCATACAAGTCGTCTGGTGCGTCCGACGACACCATGTCGCTGCGGTCCGCCGACCAGGGGCAGGAGATCGAGTGGGGTGTTGCCGTCAGGGTCTTCTGCTACGACCCGCTGCTCGACACACTCTCGGGCATCGACAAGTACCCTTCCCCCAACCCCCCACACCACACAACAGTACACTTTCCTGTTTTTTCCTCCTGTTTGTCTGTTCTGTGAGGCGGAGCAGCGAGGGCGGGAGTCTCGAGACGATTTCCCTAGCTGTCCATGAGGACGGCGGCAAATCGCCCCCTCTTTTGGGCGACCTGCCGTCGGTGCGGTCGTGTCTGCGTGGGGGGGAGGTGGTGCAGAAAGTCGTCACCGTCAGACAGACACCTGCATCTGCACCACAGACACAGACACAGGGACAGGCAGACACGTCATGCGGGAGTGAGGCGGGCACATGCACATACACCACTGGTGCTGGGAGCGACGACAGGGAGAGAGAGAGGGAGAGGGAGGGGGAGGAGGTCACGTACCAGCTGCTGGTCTTCTATCGACTAGAGGTGGTGACAGACAGACACCTTCATCAAGCTTCGCACACACGTAGATCTGTCGTCGGTGTGTGTGTGTTTGATGCAGTCTCGGTGTGGCGAGGCCTGCGGGATATGTCAGATCATGCTGACGCCCCCCTCTGTGACACACACCGGTGGGGGTGGCGTCGAGGGCGACATGAGCAGCAGTGCTACCACCGATGCTATGGAGATCCCCTGGCGGCCGTCGTTCGACGCACAGCTGGCTTGCCTGCTCACGCAGGTCCGTGTCTCTCTCTCTGTCTGTGCATCAAAACAAGAGAAAGAAGGCTGGGTGTGGTGTGGGTGCAGATTGGGTTGATGGTGGAGCGGTCGGTAGAGTACCACAAGGTGGAGAGGCGGGAGGAGGAAGTCGGAGAACTCTGTGAGTGAGCATAAACAAACACGGAGACACACCTACCTTCATGGACCACGTGTGTGTCCGTGTGCGTGTGGTGTGCCAGACCACATTCTGATGCCCCTGTTCTCCACCCTCCAGAATAGAGCCAGGTAGGTAGGTATTTTCTTGATTGCCTGCAGAGCTTTCCTGACTGACCCCGTCTCTCTCTGTCCCCCATCCAATGCAATGAACATTAATTAGGCTGATCAGCCTGGCCACCGACACCGCTCAGCGGCTGCTCAACGTCGAGGCCGTCATCATCTTCCTTGTCGACTTCAACAGAGTATGTAATGTACCGTACCACCCAACATCTATATCCTTGTCTCTCTCTCTCTGTCCGCATCATCTGCTTCTGCCTCTCAGGACATCATGTGGACCTACAAGGACGGCCACGAGCGATCGTGGCCCCTGCGCGACTCAGATAACCCCGCTGCACATGTGGCCATCGCTGGCAGACCCGTCATCCTACACAACAGCCCCCCCCGGCCACCCCACCAGCAACAGCAACAGCAGCAGCAGCAGCAGCCCCCCTCCGCCTCATCCCGTTTCAAGATGGAGTTCCTGGAGAATTACCACGTCGAAAGTGCCCTCTTTCTGCCCATCTTTCAGCCAGACTGGGATGACACCTCTCTTGGGAAAAAGGACGAGGCCAAGGGCGGGGGGACCGTCACGCCCAACCAAAGGCAGCAGGTCATCGGCGTCATGGCCGCACTCAACTCACACAAAGGTCGGTCGCTCGGTCGGGAGGTGGGGTGGCCGACAAAGGAAGGATCCCCGATTTTCTCCTTCCTTCCATCAGGCACCTTCTCCCCCCGCACCCAGAGCCTGGCCAGCGAGTTCGGTCGACTCAGCGGCATGGCCATCCACCTAGCGTCCGACTGGGCCAAACAAGCCGATTGGGTCACATCGGTGGGCCATCACCGAGACGCTTTGTTAGTGGACAAGCGGGGGGCTGAGAAGGTCAAGGAGCGGTCCCACCAGCTGATCCAGCTGTTCGCCGAGGTGTCTGACTGCATCGACCCACGGACGACGCTGCACCGGTTTGTGACGTCTTGCAGGAGTGCGATGGGTGTGGCGGACTGCTCGTTTGTGACGCTGTCTAAGGGGATGCTGCTTGCGGAGACGGCTGTCGAGGCCGACGTGGGGGCACTGGGCGAGTGCGTTCGGTAGGAACGCACGCAAAGACAGGAGCGAGGCAGGGAGAGAGAGAGAGGGGGGAAAGGGGATGGGAGGGAGGGAGGGAGGGAGGGAGGGGTCGAAGGTTCTCTTGAGATCCATCTCTTTATCTGTCTCTTTGTCCTTCTGTGCTGTGTGTGTTTGATAAACAAAGGACGGGTCAGCCGGTGCACGTGGAGAACCTTCTAGAGGACCCCCGCATCTTTGCCGACTCCGACCTGCCCTCATCCCTCGACCCGGAGGAACTCATGGACCTCCTCTACGTGCCCCTTTTCTCTTCTGTCGCCGCCAATGACCCCAACGACCAACAACCACAGCCACCGCAGCACCAGCACCAGCAGCATCAGGAGCATGTAGTGGGTGTGTTGCGGCTGGCCGCCACTGTGCCGGGGGTGTTTGACGACGTGTACGTCAACTCTGTGACCACGAGTGTGCGGCTGCTGCAGCACATATGCGACAGGGGCCAGAGGCTGGAGCAGCTCGCCGCAATGTTCGAACACAGAGAGGTCCGTGGTGGGTCGGTGGATGCGCATCGCTCTCTCTCTGTCTTGCTGGGCGGCGGATGGTTTCTGGGGTTTCTGTCGTGCAGGTGTCTAGCGCCCTGACCTTCCGCGAGTTGTTCCGTGTGGTGACGAGCAAGGCCAAGTCGATCCTTCGGTGCAGCCGCACCTACCTTTTGCTGGCCGATGAGTCCCTGGGTAGGGAGGAGAGGAGACACAGCCCCGTGTGTGTGGCTGAGACATGCATGTCTCTCTGTCTCTGCCTGTGCTGCATTCATCGCACGTGTGTAGGTGTGTTGTGGTCGTTGGTCGGTGCGCACCACGAGTCGAGGATTGAGGTGACGCTCGACAGCAAATCCATCGAGGGGCAGGTGGGCCGGGGGGGGGGGGGGGGG